>JAANYP010000308.1:0-211158 GCA_020465985.1 Centrapalus pauciflorus
CTGATCCACCAGTATTTAACAAGGTACGTCATCAGCTAGCCAATTTATTTAAATAGGTAACCTACTTTTGGCTCTCGATCTGGTTAAGATTTTTCAAGAAAAATATATATAGATCGATCATTGGTTCATAGTTTTTCAAAAAACAATAAAAAAATATTTATGTACATTTGTACATTATAAGAACCTTCTTTTACTAATAGCCTACACTAGTTTATTTACCAAAAAAAAAACTAGAAAATTGTAGATCGATCATTGGTTCATAGTTTTCCAAAAAAAAACAATAAAAGGATATTTATATGCACTTGTACATTATAAGAACCTTCTTTTGGTAATAGCTTACGTTAGTTTATTTATCCGTATAATATACAGATATTTTTGAAATGATAACTTTTTTAATGAATTTAAATTTTAAGATAATTATAGAGTTTGATAACACACCACATAAACTAAGAATATTATGAAAGAGATGTGACTCAATATTTAGTTTAAACAATGGTACGTTCTTAATTTTTACTAATCACACACCCATTTACTCACATTATTTTTATTAATTAGATGTGACTCAATGATTAAAAGTTAATATTCTCTCTTATTAAGGAAGGGGTGTGTGATTAGCAACTGAGGGGAGTGTGCATATAGAATTAACCTTAAACTGTGATGAAAACAAATTTTAAAAAAATAATTAGAAACTTTCGTATAATGAATGGGAAAAACATAGTAAACTTTTAACTGTATTTATAGTTAATAACAATACATAATTGAGATATAATAAATTCTTGGTTTTATAATCATTAATGTTAACCCATAGAAATCGGAATTTTTATTTTACAACCGTCATATAACTAATCATTAAAATGGATTCTATTAACTTAGGCTTTGTAACAGATGCCTTAAAACATAATGACTAAAAATTAAATGAAATCAATTGTATAAAAAATAATTGTAAATTACACGTATCAAATGAATGCTATGTTAATTAGCAGTCTAGTTAAGCGCCAAATGACAATCTACTTACTATATTAATAGAATAGATAGAAATATCCAAATCATACACTACAACAAATATGTCATTTGTTCACATCATTTTTACACGCTTTTTAAAAGTGTGTAAAAATTTAGTAAATTTTCTACACTTATAAATGTGTTTAAAATTATTGCAGTAATAAGCGTGAAAATACATACTAAATCATCCTAATTACCACATTTAAAATCATGAAGAAAAAAGTTCACATGTATATGTGTGGACAAATTTTAATTTTTTCACACTTGAAAGTGTAGAGATAAATTTATCACACTCAATTTTGCCACGCTTCCTCTTATGCGGACAAATTAAATGTGACTAATTAATTTTCATACTTTTAAGCGTGGACAAATTATTAGTTTGTCCACATTTATATCTGCAAACTTTTTTTAAAGCACATATTTGAGTTTAAAAACTCCACACTTGTAATTGTAACTAATTTTTACATTCCTATAAGTGCAAATAAACATAAAACTTTTTTACGCACTTGCTAGAAGCGTGTAAAATAACGTGTACAATTGACATTTTTTTTGTAGTGATATAACATATTTAAATAACTTTTATAATGTATTTTTAATTGTTTATAAATTTAACTTGTTAAAATATCGATTAAATATAGGAATCCGTACTTTTTAATTTATATATATAGAGTTATAGTTTATTAACTCATGCATTAAATGAGTTAAGTCAAAATTAAGAATATATTTAAAATTAAAATTACATTTATAATAATAATAAATATTAACTTATCAAATGTATCAAGCTTATAACAAATATATAATCATAATAAATGTATATATAAATATAAATATAAATATAAGTTAAATTTTTAATTTCTTCAAACCGTTTTAAAATATATTTAGGGTTAAATTTTTAAATAACTCACATTAAAAAGTTGTTTTAAAATTTAAAATGGTAATTGATGTCAAAAGTAAAAAATGCTTAGTAACATAGCTTAAAGGATGATAAGTTGTATGTTTATTTACATAAATGATATTTATAAGTATACACGCCTAAAGAATTTTTATAATCGAATGTACATGTTAATATATAATGGCATATTTCAAAAAAAGAAAAAAGAAAGAAAAGAAAACCAAACAACTTTAAGTTGCATGATTAAATTCCTATTTCCTAGACTATCTTTTACATGAAAAAAACATATAAATTCTTTGACACCAGTAATTAAATAAGTAATCAATGTTAATAATTAAAAGTATCTGTACTATATAAAATAAGAAAACCACTTAGAGTTTCTGGATCATTGGATGAAAAGAAATCAATGGTCCAGATTAATGACAACTCATAATTATTTATGAAATGTCTCTTATACCCTTAATTAAAATCAATAATTATACCTATGCCATTTTTTAAATTCATTTCCAAATTGTGAAGACCACCCCTTACGGGGCAGTTCTCACTAGTCTAGGTCCCACATCATGCAATACGATATCAATCAAACTAAGATTACAGTACAAAATATTAGGATTTAAGTTTAATACAGTTTACGGATTTTAAATTAAACTTATAAAGGGCACAAGTCTAATCTAATTAATGCCATCATATTATCAAAATAATCTACCCATATCACCATAATATCGTCATCAAATTAGTACCAAAATAGGGTCGCTGAGTAGAGGTCTATGAAACTTCTGTCTTGAGCGTGTAAGACCTAAGAACTAGGTCCGACAGTTGACTTTCCTTTGTCTTTTCCTGTAAAAATGTTAATGTAGCAACCGTAAGCAATGCTTAGTGAGTAAATAGATTTTCAAATTAACATGCATGTCAAGCGGATCATCAATCTAGCGTGATATGTCTTGGCTGCCGCTACAGCCCTCATGATTGAGACATAGAAATCATAGAGTCGGATGATGCTCAGGCCACGCTCACGCTTAAATCGTGGGGATCAGCCACATACTGGGCTGGCTACCAGTAAATCAACGTGGCGGAACATCGGAGGTCATTACCAAGTTCAATAGAACTGGTGAAAAAGCCAGGTCTAGAACAATAGACCAATCAAGGCTAATCAAGCTGAATCAATATGTCAAGTATATGCAATGATGAAGCATATGTAATCAAAGTCATGATAGCAGTAGTCTTATCGCAATATCTGAAATGAACAGTAAAAGCAATATCATATGAAGTGATAAGTCAAATAGCTATCATGATCCACTGGGCAACACCCATCCATGGTGTGCACAGGTCACATTCTAGCTGATAAATGAATGTCAAATTAATCTAGCATCAACAATATGTCTCAACCGGAAATCAAGAATGTTAAATCTGAATATCTATAACTCACAGTGTTGGGTCTTTATGAAACAGATGTAAAATCTGCCACCTGAGTTATCTCAGGATTTTATCTCAATCTGTTCTCTGTCAAATCGAATCTTTGACCCGATTTAAATCTTTAAATATTTGTATCTATGTTCAGAATTTCACTGAACCTGTCCAGAATTATCATGTCATTCTCATGTCAACATCATCATCTTCTAACTTTAAAATATTTATTTTATCTGATTCTAATAACTGATCATTCATCTATTTTTCTTTCATTTATATGAAATTCTCAAAGAATCAATATATTATATATATTAATATATAATTATTTTGCTAATTATCTTGTCAATTTATGAGCTGTCCATGTATTTTATTCAATATATTCGAATTTAGGGAGTGGGTTTCGAATTTATATAATTAAATTCGAACATATATATAAATTTAAAGGCTTAATTGTGATTAAATTCAAATATATTAATATAAATTGGAAGACTTAGTTTCAATGCTACATTTGAATTGTAGGATTAAAATCGAATTGATAATGAAATTCATCAAATTCTAATGCATAGTCAAATATATATGTGAGTGAATTGAATGCATTAAATTCAAATGTTAGGTGATAAAGTCGAGATTAGATTCGAACACACACACACATGCATAAATTCGAGGAAATTATATTCGAATTTAATGAATTTCGAATCTAATGATTAAATTCGAATATAATTTTGAATTTAACTCAAATTCGAGTTTGTTCCATGTATTTTCGAGTTTGTTCTTGGTAACTCGAGTTTGTTCATATTTGCAGCTTTAAAACATACATTTTTAGGCCTAAAATCACGAATATGTTACGTAACAAACCTATGTTCGATTATATTATACAAATTCTAGTTAAACTCCATAAAAATAGCTTTAAATTTCATAAAACTAATAAATTCGAAAAAAAAAACTGAAATATATAAAAACTTAAAAATATCGATTCTTAACTCAAATTCGTATGAAATCACGCAGGAGATAGCAGATTCGTGTAGTATTCTCCGAGATCTTTCTAACAATATATATAACTTGATAATCGGACGGTCGGTTTGGGGGATAATTTAAAGAGAAGGTAGAGAGAGAGTAGAGAGAGAAAGTTAGAGAGAGAGAGTAGAGAGAGAGATAATCTGATTTTTGAATAATAAATCACGTTTATATACTTCATCTAGTTATATTTGCTAGTTAACCCACTTTCATTTTTGTATATTATATCTCTTTTATTTAATTATCTTTAATAATTTAATAATTTATAATATAAATATTTATACAATTTAATTAAATATTTCATAACATAATTAAATTATAACTCAAATAATGTAACATTATTACATTATCTGTTCAAAATACTGAATTTTTAACTGGGTCAAAAGTTAGGTTGTTATAGAATGGGCTCCACCACGCACAAACTTCGTCCCCGAAGTTAGCTATGTTCGAACAGACTGGGATATGTTGCTTTCATGACATCTCTGGATTCCCAAGACTGATGCGAACCTTTATGGTGTTTCCACTGGACGAGCACCATCTGTATCTCTTTGTTTCTAAGCTTCTTGGTCTTCGAGTCCAGAATACGTTCTGGCTCTTCAACCACTCTAAGCTTTTCATCAATCTGCAAGTTAACGTGTGGTATTTGAACTTCTCTTTCATCGGCTAAGCTCTTTCTCAAGTGACTAACATGGAATACAGGATGTATTCCAGATAAGTTCGCTGGCAGTTCAAGACGATAAGATTGGTTTCCTATCTTTTCCACAATCTTGAACGGACCGATGAATCTCGGAGCTAACTTGTTTCTCTTTATGAATCTCACCACATTCTTCATTTGAGATACTTTCAGCATCCCCAATCGTTAACTGCAAAGCTTATTGATCTGTGTCGATTATCATGATATGACTTCTGCCTGCTTTGAGCTTCAAGTATGTTCCTTCTGACGAGTTGAATCTTCTCATGAGTCAACTGTAGAAGGGCAGGTCCTGCTATTGGCGATTCACCTGTTTCACGCCAACAGGTGGGAGTTCTGCACTTTCTTCCATATAGAGCTTCAAAAGGAGCCATCTTGATCGTTGAATGATAACTGTTATTATATGAGAATTCGACCAACGACAAGTGGTCATCCGAATTACCACCCAGATCAAGAACGCAGGCACGAAGCATATCTTCGAGAGTAAGGATAGTACGCTCACTCTGGCCATCTGCATTAGGATGATAAGCAGTACTCATAGAGATCCGAGTACCCATCCCGTCTTGTAGAGCTTGCCAGAATCTAGATGTGAAACGACTATCACGATCAGAAACGATAGACTTTGGCACACCATGTCGAGAAATGATTTCAGTGATGTACATCCGTGCCAATCTATCCAGAGAGTATGTCTCTTTCATCGGTATAAAGTGAGCTGACTTCGTTAATCGGTCCACGACTACCCAGATGGAGTCGTGCTGTCTTTTGGTTTTCGGCAACTTCGTGACGAAGTCCATTGTTATATGCTCCCACTTCCACTCAGGAACTGGCAGTGGTTGCATATTCCCGAAGGGTTTCTGGTGTTCTGCCTTTACCATCTGACAGACTCTGCAGCTTTCAACAAATTGACGGATGTCTTTCTTCATTCCTGGCCACCAGTAATCAACTTTCAGATCGAAATACATCTTTGAGATGCCAGGATGAACATATAATTTGGACTTGTGAGCTTCAGATAGAAGAGTGCTACGGATTGAACCATTCTTAGGGATCCAGATTCGGTTTCCCTTGAGACAATGAAGTCCCAAATGATTCAGAGTTAGAAATTGTAGCTGCCCTTTAAGATTTTCAGAACAGAGATTTTCTTCTTTCAGTGCTTCAGCTTGAGCAACTCTGATGTCTTCAATAAGATCAGAAGAGAATATAACCGGAGTTAGGGCATAGCAGCACTTTTCTGGATAAACTTTTCTACTCAAAGCATCCGCGACAACATTAGCTTTGCCGGGATGATATAGGATCTCGCAATCATAGTCCTTGATAAGCTCCAAGGACCGTCGCTGTTTCATGTTTAGATCCTTTTGAGTAAAAAGATGCTTGAGACTCTTATGATCGGTGTAAAGCTGACACCGAGTCCCATATAGATAGTGACGCCAGATCTTCAGAGCAAAGGTAACGGCAGCCAACTCAAGATCATGAGTTGGTGCACTTTTCTCGTAGTCTTTCAATTGCCTTGAAGCATAGGCAATGACTTTTCCCCTTTGCATTAGAACACATCCTAAGCCAGTACCAGATGCGTCGCTGTAAACGACAAAATCATCATTGCCTTCTGGTAAGGCTAGGATCGGCGCTTGAATAAGCTTTTGCTTCAGAGTTTCAAACGCCTCTTGCTGTTTATCAGCCCACACGAAAGGTGTATTCTTTCGTGTTAACATCGTAAGTGGCACAGCAATCTTCGAGAAGTCCTTTATGAATCGCCGATAATAACCGGCCAATCCAAGGAAACTTCGGATCTCAGAGGCATTGCGAGGCGTTTGCCATTTTTGAACGGCCTCGACTTTAGAAGGATCGACGGAAATCCCTTCGCCAGAAACAACATGGCCAAGGAATTGAATCTATAAAAGCAACAAAGTAGAATTTCAAGTTTTGTTCAATCAAAGAACGCTTAAGGAATAGCTCAAGACAATGTAAAGTTATACCTGTCTAAGCCAGAATTCGTATTTAGAAAATTTTGCATAGAATCTTTCTTTTCTCAGTAACTCTAGCAATTGTCGCAAATGAATAGCATGATCAGCCTTCGTTTTGGAGTAAATCAGAATATCGTCTATGAATACGATAACTGACTTATCCAGCATCGGTCTGCACACGCGATTCATGAGGTCCATGAACGCCGCTGGTGCATTTGTTAAACCAAACGGCATTACGAGAAATTCGTAATGACCGTATCTTGTTCGGAAGGCTGTCTTTGGAACATCCTCATCTTTAACTTTCAACTGATGATACCCAGAATGAAGATCTATTTTCGAGAAATAGCTGGCTCCTTGTAGCTGATCAAACAGATTATCGATCCTGGGCAGAGGATATTTATTCTTTATAGTAACTTTATTCAACTCGCGGTAGTCGATGCACATACGGAAAGTTACGTCTTTCTTTTTGACAAATAAAACAGGTGCACCCCACGGAGATGAACTCGATCGGATAAACCCCTTTTCCAACAGTTCTTGCAACTGCTTTGACATTTCCTGCATTTCTGCAGGTGCAAGTCTGTAGGGAGCTTTGGCAATAGGAGCTGCACCAGGAACCAAGTCAATACCGAACTCAACTTGACGTTCCGGTGGCACTCCAGAAATATCATCAGGAAATACGTCTGGGAACTCACAGAAGATAGGGATATCAGATAAGGATTTCTTTTGGGCTTCAGAGTGAGATTCAGATGAGACATAGCATACGTAAAATTCGTGACCCTTAGATAGATATTTATGCGCTTTTTCAACAGAAATGAAGCAGTGAGCACCTTTTCGCTTCTCGCCTTTAATTTCCAATACTCGGCCGTCTGAAGACCTAATTCTGATGATTCGCCGATTGCAGACGATCGTAGCCTCGTTATTCATTAGCCAGTCCATGCCGACGATGACGTCGAACTCTTTCAACGGAATAGGAATGAGATCAAGGTTGAATACGACGTTATCAATGAGTAAAGTGCAGTTTTGGTATACAGAATCAGCCATAACATAACTGTTACTGGCCGTCTCAATATCAATTACAACAGGAAGCTTCGATGGAGACTTATATAATCTTTGTGCAAAAGATGTTGATATGAAAGAACGACTAGCACCGGAATCGAATGATACGCGAGCAGGGATTGAGTTAAGCAGGAACGTACCAGTAACCACGTTAGGTGTTTCTTTTGCTTCCTCGGCTGTTATTTGAAAAGCCCGAGTCCTTGCGGTCGGAATAGCAGCTGAACTCTTCATCGTAGATCCTCCACCTGACGACTGTGACTGTCCTCGTTGCCCGCTGCGACACTGATACATGAAGTGTCCTCTTTTCCCGCATTTTGCACATCCGCGTCCTTGCTGTGGGCACTCTTCACTGCTGTGACCAATTCTGTTGCAAGCAAAGCATGTGACATCGTCTGGATTGCACAATCCCATGTGTGACTTTCTGCATCTCCTGCAGAATCGTGGCTCGTTTGTCAGTGAGTAGGCTTGCGCTTTCGGTTGGGATTGTTGAGATTACTGGGTCTTAGATTTGTTTGGCCTGAAGAATCTGCTGAATCTCTGCTTCTTCGGAGGAGAAGGACATGTTGGATTAGCTGATGGAGCATAAAGCTGATCGCCATATTCTTGGTATCCTCTCTCGATCTGTCTGGCCGCTTCCACCATTTCCAGATAGGACTTATACTTTATCGCGCTCATTGGGTGCCGATATCTTGGGTTGAGTCCTCCGCGGAATCTATTCATTTTTCTTTCTTCGGTAGCTACTTGATACGATGAGTAGCCGCATAGTCGCGAGAATTCATGCTCATATTCGTCAACAGTTTTGGTTCCCTGAGTCAGTTGCATCAGTTGAACCTCCATCTTATCTTGTTGGTCGATCGGACAATATTTTGCGTTGAACATATCTAGGAACTGATTCCACTCTAAAGTCTGTATAACTTCTTCGCCATAGATACTTCTCTGGGTCTTCCACCATGCACGAGCAGCTCCAACAAACAACGCAGACGCATAGCTCACTTTCTTCGAATCTAAGCAATCAGAGATTCTGAAAATCTCTTCGGTATGACTGATCCAATCCATCGCCTGAATTGGATTCACTGTACCCTCAAAGTTAAGGGCACCGCTCGCTTTGAAGTCCTTGAACTTACAGCCTTTAGGCTGCTCGATTTGGGTTTCAGGAGTAGAGTTATCAGAATCAGATTCTTCATTCTGGACTTGCTTATCTTTTCGCTTATTTTTCATATCATTACGTCTTTTAGCTTCAGCCTCATCTCTGGCCTGAAACTGTTCTTGCATTATTTTATTTTGTTGCTCAGAGTGTTGGGCTAACAATTGTTGCATCATCTCAAACATTTGTTGTGGGGTCATGTTGCTTGGTATGTCACCTGATCCTGATCCTGACATCTTAACTGAAAATTAAAATCAAATAACTATCAGTTTATAGACTTAGATCTATGTACCCTTTTTCCCATCCTAACAGTCTGTACATCCTATCTCAGTTCAATCCACCTAAATGATTGATACATATGTATTGCTTCAGTTTGAGACCAAGTATACTCACGTAATACTTGATTCACTCAAACTATGGGCTCTGATACCATCCTGTGAAGACCACCCCTTACAGGGCAGTTCTCACTAGTCTAGGTCCCACATCATGCAATACGATATCAATCAAACTAAGATAGAGTAATTAATTGCGGAATTAAAAATTATAGTACAAAATATTAGGATTTAAGTTTAATACAGTTTACGGATTTTAAATTAAACTTATAAAGGGCACAAGTCTAATCTAATTAATGCCATCATATTATCAAAATAATCTACCCATATCACCATAATATCGTCATCAAATTAGTACCAAAATGGGGTCGCTGAGTAGAGGTCTATGAAACTTCTGTCTTGAGCGTGTAAGACCTAAGAACTAGGTCCGACAGTTGACTTTCCTTTGTCTTTTCCTGTAAAAATGTTAATGTAGCAACCGTAAGCAATGCTTAGTGAGTAAATAGATTTTCAAATTAACATGCATGTCAAGCGGATCATCAATCTAGCGTGATATGTCTTGGCTGCCGCTACAGCCCTCATGATTGAGACATAGAAGTCATAGAGTCGGATGATGCTCAGGCCACGCTCACGCTTAAATCGTGGGGATCAGCCACATACTGGGCTAGCTACCAGTAAATCAACGTGGCGGAACATCGGAGGTCATTACCAAGTTCAATAGAACTGGTGAAAAAGCCAGGTCTAGAACAATAGACCAATCAAGGCTAATCAAGCTGAATCAATATGTCAAGTATATGCAATGATGAAGCATATGTAATCAAAGTCATGATAGCAGTAGTCTTATCGCAATATCTGAAATGAACAGTAAAAGCAATATGATATGAAGTGATAAGTCAAATAGCTATCATGATCCACTGGGCAACACCCATCCATGGTGTGCACAGGTCACAATCCAGCTGATAAATGAATGTCAAATTAATCTAGCATCAACAATATGTCTCAACCGGAAATCAAGCATGTTAAATCTGAATATCTATAACTCACTGTGTTGGGTCTTTATCAAACAGATGTAAAATCTGCCACCTGAGTTATCTCAGGATTTTATCTCAATATGTTATCTGTCAAATCAAATCTTTGACCCACTTTATAAATCTTTAAATCTTTGTTCAGAATTTCACTGAACCTGTCCAGAATTATCGTGTCAAAAATCATATCAATATCGTTATCTTTCAGTCTTTTAAATTTTTTATTTTATCTGATTCTGATAACTTGTTTATTCATAAATCATTCTTTGTTTCATAATTTCTCAAGGGTTTATATATATATATATATATATATATATATATATATATATATATATATATATATATATATATAACTAAAAATTGAATACTATCTTGGAACATAAAATTAAAGTCACATCAATGACAATTCAAGATATATATCTCAAATTTAATATTAAAATCAAATCTCTTATTAGAATATATTTGTCAAATTTTGAATTCCTAAGTTAATTTCAAATCAATTTAACAATTGTAATATGTTAAATTCGAGACCCACCCATCGAGTTTGAGAATAGATTCGAACACACACATGCTTAAATTCGAGGATTTAATTCGAATTTAATGATTAAATTCGAATATAATTTCGAATTTAGCTCAAATTCGAGTTTGTTCCATGTATTTTCGAGTTTGTTCTTGGCAACTCGAGTTTGTTCATATTTGCAGCTCTAAAACATACATTTTTAGGCCTAAAATCACAAATATGTTACGTAACAAACCTATGTTCGATTATATTATACAAATTCTAGTTAAACTTCATAAAAATAGCTTTAAATTTCATAAAACTAATAAATTCGAAAAAAACGAAATATATAAATACTTAAAAATATCGATTCTTACCTCAAATTCGTATGAAATCACGCAGGAGATAGCAAATTCGTGTAGTATTCTCCGAGATCTTTCTAACGATATATATATCTTGATAATCGGACGGTCGGTTTGGGAGATAATTTAGAGAGAAGGTAGAGAGAGAGTAGAGAGAGAAAGTTAGAGAGAGAGAGTAGAGAGAGAGACTCTGATTTTTAATTAATAAATCACGTTTATATACTTCATCTAGTTATATTTGCTAGTTAACCCACTTTCATTTTTGTATATTATATCTCTTTTATTTAATTATCTTTAATAATTTATTAATTCATAATATAAATATTTATATAATTTAATTAAATATTTCATAACTTAATTAAATTATAAATCAAATAATGTAACATTATTACATTATTGGTTCAAAATACTGAATTTATGATTTGGTCAAAAGTTAGGTTGTTACACAAATTTACTAACTTAACTTAATTACATTAAATTTTGATTTTAATTTTTTCATTAATGAATTAATATTTACCTAAAATAAATATGTGTCATTATTATCCTTAATGATCATAGATGAATTCAATGTAAAAAATTTGGATTTAATTGTAGAAGTGTAGTAAATAAAGTTAAAAATTTTGGTTAATTATTTTGCTAACAAGATTTAAAATTTAATTGATAAAACTTCAATTGTGAATATGATAATTTTGATTGTTGATTTTCAGATATTCCATTTTTATATTTTATCATTTCAAAATATATACACATTCACATAATTGAAGTTTTTTGTTTCTTACATTGATATTTCATATTTGAAGTTAATAAAAATTAAAAGAAACATTTTTTGCAAACACATATTATCTGTTTTTAATAATATAATATAATAATATTTTTATTTAATATCAAACAACTAAGTATTTTTTTTATCTTTAATTTAACTAGCTTTCAATTTTTTTATTTTAATTATATATAAATTTTATAATAATTTATTAAAATATAAAACAATATGTATTTTCTAAATCAACCCATGTAATACATGGGTTGATTAATCTATATATTATAATAAAACATAACAATTCATGTCATATGTCTCTTCTACAATACAAGAAAATTTTATTTTTCCACATTTTTTTTTCAAATTTAACACCTTAACTTAATTACATTAAATGTTGACTTTATTTTTTTCATTAATTAATTAGTAATAAATTAGATTTTGTAACATTTAAAATTAATGTTTACCTAAAATAAATATCTATCATTATTATCCATAATAATCATAATTAGATCCAAATGTAAAAATCCGAATTAGTTGTGAAAATTATTATTATTATGTATAATAAAGGAAAACATCAAATGTCACGTGTCACCTCTACGTTCACCAAAAAGATAATTACAACTTATAAAAAATAAAAGATAAATACAATTTAATATTTTTAAAAACGATAAATATACTCTATTTTTTAATGAGTAGATAATAAAAAGTAAACAAAATTATTATTTTTGTATGTTTTTATTTTTACTCATATACATTTTATATAAATAAATTTAATTAAAAATATCCACGTAATACATGGGTTATAAATTAGTTGTTAATTAGATAAGTAAGGTGCAATTAATGTAAATATATCTTTTAAATTAAGTAAGAATGGAAGTTAAATTTAAACTTTTTAAAACCATGTATGTAAATCCCTGATTTTTTTTCCAGATGATTAAACACTTAGGTTGCGTTTAGTTAACAAAAATTAGTCATTTTTCAATTTCAGTTTTCAAGTTATAATTTTTAGTAAAAAACAAGGGTTTCTATGAAAAGTGAAAACTTGTTTAGATGATGAAGTTTTAGTTTTAAGAAAAATAAGATGAGTGATTATAAAATAAAAAAATAGGATAGGTGATGGGAAAGTAAGAGAGAGAAAGAGTGTATTATAAAAAAATAGGGTAGGTAGTAGAAAAGTAAGAGAGAGAATATGAAAAGTGGTATTTTAAAAAGTGAAATGAAAATTTATGAAATTGTTGTTAAGTAAACAAGTTTTCATTTTTGTTGAAAAGTGAGATGGATAATTTGAAAATTTTCGGTAACTAAACACACCCTTAAACTTTCTAAAACATGTATTAAAACCTTCAGCTTTCTAAACTACTGTGAACCGTGAATGCTAGTGATATGTAAAAAAATTAAAAATTTACTTTCTTTAAAGAAAAAAAAAGCAACAAATTGACCGAAAGCCATATTAGCTAGTGATATGTAAAAAAGAGTTGCATCAAACGGAGCACCAAAACATTAAAAAACAACACTTGCAAGTTGTAATATGAACAAAAGAGGAATATACAATTTACACATGTCACACCAATCCATAGCCAAAATACAAATATTAGCACGAAGACATAAATAATAAGTTTGTCCCCACCTCTTTTGAAATATACCAAAAGTTGTTGTAACACTTACTATTTCTAAGTATACTAACACTCATCACTTTCATCATCAATCTTTGATCTACCTATTAGCCTTTTCTTGTTGCAGCCGATATAGGAATGTTGTCATTTTTTAAACAATTGCTAGATGATATTTCCTTCCCAATTTTACTTAATCTTGTACATTGAGGTTCCGATCTCTTCCTTTTGGTGGATGGTCTACTGGGCACTTTTGTTTCCTTCAAGGATTTTGGTATAATGAAGGTGTTCGAGCCCACATGTTACTTTCGTGCAATGGTTGTACATGATTATTGTATGTCAATATGTTACCCGTCTATTGCCATCTTTTAATAATATGTTACAGCAGCTTGGATGATTATCATACTCTTAGCAATTACAAGTCAAATATAGCAACAACCATGATAGAAATGGATTTATTCATGGTATCTCAATATAAGGACAAACACACTTAAATGTGTGAAGGTGGTTACAAACTCTCCATGTACAACTCACTGTCTATTAAATCCGTACCCAGGGCAGAATATTGGGCTAGGGCATACAAATTTTTAGATTAGTTATACAGGAGTAGGCCCATTTTGTAATCAGATAGCCCATAAGATAGCCCATGAGTCCTGAACCCACCTGTTTGATTGATGGATTAGTCGATTAAAGTTTCATCAGGGGCACGCCTCATGCTTGTTTTGGAACTCTGGAAGATGATCAAGCGAAGAGTTGGTAGCTGCGCCTAATGGATGATGGAAACGAAGCGCCTGATCAAACGATGGAAATGAGGAGTCGCTGAGTCGATGGACGATGGAAATGAGGAGTCGTTGAGTCGATGGACGATGGAAACGAGGAGTCGCTGAATCGATGGACGGTGGACAAGAAGCGACTGTCGACTTGGTGTTACACTCACGGTCTCTTTTTCTCCTCCCATATCTGTCTCGTTGTCTCAATCGGCGATGCTGGTACGGTGGTACCCTAATCGTCGGTCTCCCTTTATCCTCCAAGGCAACAACTGTATGAATCGACCATCGCCATTCGCCCATCGACGATACATCCGTATTTGTTTTAATTGACTACTCAAAGATGTTTTGACTACTAAAATGCAATAGAGGTACCGGTCATTTGAAGTTTCTGAATTTAATTGGTTGTTGCTTTATCACAATTCACAAACATGTATTTTTTCAACTGATTCTTGACTTCTTGTTTCTGATTTCATAAATTCAAGTATTCAAGAAACTGTAGTATAAGTTTCTGATTTCATCAAGAATTGTTGTATAAGTTTCTATTGAATTCAAGTATTTGCTTTAATGAAATAGCTTTGTATAATCTCGTTTATCTAATTTTGATTTCTGTATCTGTTTGCATAATTGTATATGGCTTTACTTTTGATTTCTGTATCTGTTTGAATCTAATTCAACTATACTATTTTGTATATGTTTCTAATTTTATGGTATGTGAATTCATCAATTCAAGTATCTGTTTGTATCTAATTCACTACTTAAGAGAACTAAAGATGATGAAAGTCTGTGGGTTGTGGCTCTATTACACAGGTATGTACGTAATACTCTTTAAAACCAACAAGAAAGGTGGGAAATCATAGCCACAATAGTAGTCATCAAATCATGGAGATAAGATCTCTTAATTTACAAATAATATCACTTGTTTTCATTCAATTTATTTTTGTTTTGTTGAGCTTGGAGGTGTTGTTTTAGTCGTTTTACATTCATTGTTGGTAGAATGGGTACATTGAGGGTGTTTTTATTGAATGGATGCATATTTATTTTGACTGTGTTGGTAAGGAAGCAGAAATTGTTGAGGAGTTTAATACTAATTAGGTTAAATAAAACCATAAGATAAATTTGGGTGCAAAATGGAGTGCATTAGTAATTTAGTTGTCTAATGTGGTGATACGAATTGTGATAATGTAGTAAATATTTTGGTTGAAACTTCAAAAGGTGTCTTAGTAATCATAAAACGTACAAAGTATGTATTATGCGGCTTTAGAAAATAGTATATTGTATATAGAAAAAATTTAAAGGGCATTAATCTTCTTTTTCGCCCTGGGCATCAAAATTACCCTTAATGTAAAAATTAAGAAGAACTTATACAAGCCTACAAAATAACAAATATACAAGTTACAACATTAGAAATAAAGATAATTACATTTGTGAACTAAACTTTGAAGATAAAGAAATTACAAAAATAGACCTTGCACTAGATTGAAATAAAATACATCTAACAATCTCTCCCTTTTCAATTAGTGTCATCACTTAGATCTCTCAGCATAAGCTTGACTTAATTCTTCTAGTGACTTGACGAAGATGTAATCTTTCTTTTATATGCCCTATGCCTTCATGAATCTGCATGTTTTCATTCATTTGAGTAGCTTGTTAATTCTTCAAAATGTGTGAACATCTTTTTACCTTATCGATTAATAAAGATGGCGAGTTAGAGAAAGATCTAATATCACAGATGAACGTGTATCTTTGGAAAACTTTGATCAAGTCTTGTATGCCCAACATGTTCACACCAACTTTCATTTGTACTCTAAAAATCCTTAACACACATGGTTATATCTTATGTATGAATAGCTCTAGTGATTGCTACAAAAACTATAATATGTGGCTTTGGCTTGAACTGAATTTGGGATGGATAATTGAATAAGAAATCTAGGTCATCAGACTCAAGGCCATCCAATTTTGTATCATCAAAAAATTATTTGTTTCTGTCTCTCTTAATCAGAGTTTAAATTGGATACCATACAAGAGATATTTTATTAGATGTTATTTGAGCGACATTCACAATTTTTTCTTTTTGAAACAACAACCTTCTTTCTTTGACATTTAAAGAGCATATATTGTCTATATCTAATCTTATGCAGACGAAGCTTGTGAGTTAGATCAAATAGTGATTTATAATCACAAGATCTAGTGAATCAAACACATTATGTACACAAATCATACACCGAACAATTACCAAATGATTTTATTCTCTAGTTTACACCTTAAGCACACAAACACACACATACACACATAAAATTGCAAGAGTTAGAAAAATTCCCTTGGATTGCTTTATACTTATATCTAATATCTATCCTCTAATTACATTCTAAGTCCTTGAACATTCTAATTTATTGTTTTAACTTCTATATATAAAATCCTAACAATCTTTTCTTTAGAGGTGAAAACAATTTTACAGATACCACACAAAACAAGGACTTTACAATTACAAAAAATACGAACAAAAATCTTCAAATCTTCATATTATATTCAATTCTATTGTTTAAAAACTATTTTTCTTCCGTTCTCTGATCTCTTGAATCTTTGATAATGTCTTCTTCAATATCTCTCTAATCTTCATATCTTGTCTCTTCTAATCTTCTTTTCCCTTTAGCAAAAACTCTACCTCTTTGATTAATGAATTATATAGACTCTTCCCCTTTATTCAGTATAGAAAAATAAGAAACCAAACTCAGCTTCAGTAGAATCTTCAAGACTTTACTCAAGACAAACTCTACAGTAAACTTAGCTTTCTTGTGTACAAAGACTTTGTCTTCAAAAGTAGTAGACTTTTTCTTTTAGCAAGGAGCTAAAGAAGTGTGTGCCCAGATAGATATGAATGATGAGGAGACGATGAAGTATGATAATCATCTCAAGCGAAGTATTTTCAAGGCATAATCAGGTATCTTGCAAGGATTTAAGAATTCCAAGGCAGATATCATGTTGCCTCATGCTCCACACCTCTTGAAGTTCATAGAAGTGGTTATTAAGGTTCTCCAAAAGGATGAGAGTGTGGTTAGAGCAGCGGTAGCAATATTAAGACATCTTGCAGGTGCACTAGGTTCAAACGTGAAGATGTTATTCAAAGATTTGACATTTTGCAGCGAATTGCTAGGAGAGTGCCTTCAATATAAAGACAACAGTTCCGGTCTCTGACTTAATTCGATGCACATTTAGTCTAGAGTCAAATCTTATAATATGGCACATCGAGTCAACAGTCCACAAACTATAAACACATGTAAAAAATGACATATCCATGAGTGGTATTTATAGATATGTATTCCACTGTAATTATTTGGAAAACCTACTAGTTTCATTTTCAAATAGCGCTGAAAGTTGGTCACATAGATTTTTAATCTATCGTGTTAACAAAATTCGGTGAAAACCTGATGGTTACTGGTTTGGTGTATTTTCTTTCCTCGCTAGGATGTGTTCTATGTATGGAGAGAGAAACTTTTACTTTATAGGGGAGAGTGAATTTTTGTTTGTAATTTCTAAACTAATTCACTGATGTATGATCTATCTGATGTGGAGAAAGTATTGTTTTATGAGGAAATGTAAATGTTTATTGAGTTTGTAATATTTTTTCTGATCATGTATTTGTTTGAAGGGGAGAGTTCGTCTTTACTGACTTTGAGGGGGAGCAATTCTTGTATTGTGATGTTAAGGGGCAGCATGAAAATTTTGAAGATGTTCTAACGAAAGTTATGTCGTCGAGCCTCTGAAATTCTATTGCATGATGATCATAATGTTTATGTTCATCGTGAGGAGAAATGATAGATGTAGCAACCCCGAACTTAATTTAGCATAAATTAACAAACTAATATGACTTTTATTTTGTTTAGCAATGTACTAAACGTTGAATTAATAAAATTTATAATTAAACGTTGTTTATGCTATTTGTTATAAGCTAAGGTTAAGGGGTGCAAATCATCAGTTGTCCGAAATTCTAATAACTAAACTCGTGTTTGTTGGATTTAATTGTCATCAAGACCTTGTGCTTATTCATTTTTTTCATGCAAATGTGAGGAGAGCTTCTTCTCACTCTAAAATCACATCATCTCACTATAATTTTATTACCAATTTTTGTTTATAATCCAAGATACAAGTAGCAAATGGTTTGAATGTTGATCATCAACGAGATTCAACAACTACACAAGGTAAATTATTCTTTAAAATTATTTCATGTGTGTGTATAATGGTCTACGGCACCCTGGAAAGTTCATGAACACGAATGGTCATTCAATCATCAAATTTGTTCACAAAACTTGCATCAAACATCAAATTAGTAACATGCATTCTTTCTTCTATAGTCTAATTAGATTATAATTCAAGCACACGAAATGAATTTGAAATTTAATATGATATACAGAGAATTAGTCTTGGATAAGTGCAGTGTGTGATATTATGTCTGAGAGTTGGGGGTAAAGACCCTGAGACAACTAAGTCTTGGGGTGGCCATAAGGGCCTGTAGCTTTGGCTGATCTAGTAAGATTGATAATTAAACCTTTCATTTGCCCTTCACCCCTTCCATGATTTGCATCAAAATAGAACGTGAGTGCAGTGTGTGTTTATGTGTTGAAGATAGACCCCGAGACTCATAAGTCTCGGGGTGTTTTGTGTGATCAAACAACAACATTAACAAAGTCTATGGGGCTTTAATTGTGGTTTAAACGATCCTTATATATGTATGCATTTGTATGTGAGTGATCAAACAACAACATTAACACAGAAAATCAGCAGCAGATAATATACATGATATGTTTTGTGTGTCAAGTAATCCATAGAAACAACATGTATAATGTGTTTGTAATCAACTTTAGACCACGATACAATAAGTGTCGAGGTAGCCTGTATATCATAGTGAAGCGTGTGTGTATTATATGAGAGTGATATGAGAGTTTGTTTAAGTCCTTGCATTTTATGTGTGATTCTTGTGTGTGGTGTGTCTTTAATTTAATACAATCAGCAACAAAAGCATGAAGTAACAGCACTACAAATACAAGAGTGTGTGTGTGTGCGCATCTTGTATATATGTAGATGTGTGGGTGTCATTGACCCCGAGAAAATTTCATTTGATAACAAAAACAACAACAACTCATGTATGTATATGATTCATGTTTATAAAACAATGGTAGTCAAGTTGTGTGTGGGTTTCTTATTCATAAATAGCAGCCATAATTAGTGTAAGTGTGATGGTGTGGCCATGGCTTGGCCCTTCGCCTAGTCATTCTCGACCCATGACCCTTATTCCTTTAGCCCATGGCCTTGGTTTATAGTGATAATTCAATATCCACAATCGAATATTAACAATATACTCATAACATAGTTGAATCAAACTATGACCAAATGCTTAGAATTAGAAAGTAGAAAAATATTACATCAATGCGCCTTTTAATTTCTCTGTTCTTGATTTCTTGCACAGATTTCAAAGCAGACCTTTTTCTAATTCATACATTCACAATTACATCCATTACCTATTTATACAAAATACAAGAATGAGATATTTACAATAAGCACCCCTAACTTTTACAATTAAAATTGTTTTCAACTATATATATATATATATATATATATATATATATATATATATATATATATATATATATATATATATATATATATATATATATATATATGTTCCTAACAATATCCCCCTTAGAGATGAAAGCAATTTTTCAATCGAAGTTCAAAGTTATTCTTTAATAATTCTTCTTCATTGTCTCTCTCTGATTATCATATCTCTTCTTCTATGATATTCTCTTTTCTTATGAATAGACTCTCACCCCTTGAATCATGAATAGAATTTGATTATCTCCCTTGATCAATAGAAAACAACATATCATCTTTTATCTTTAACTATTCTGCAGTTATCACAATTATCTTCAGCAGATGTTGCAATTGTCTTCAAATATTTCAGCAGTTGTCTCTGAAATACAGCTTTTCTCCCCCTCATGATGATCATAAGAATTATGAACAATATGCAAAATCTTCAGAGCCATAGATGCAGTGAAATTACACTTACAGACATGAATATAGACAGAAATACAACAACAGTTACAACTCCGAAATATTACAAAAATTCTCTCACTCTCCCCCTCAAAACAATATCATCTCTTTCATAAATGATCTCCCCTATTCTGAACAAATATATCACTCCCCCTCAAATGAATACTTTCTCCTCACAAAACCAACAAAATCAAAGCTTTTCGACTTGACCTAATAAAAATGAAACATATTCATTTGTGAATTAACAAGTCCAGGTCCACATAGGATTCTTGTTTGCACAATAGACATTATCTATGTGACCTACTTTCAGCGCTGGCGTGATGTTAACACTGGTAGAATTTCCAAATACTCATCGTGAAATCCTTTATCATGACAGAATTACTCTTATTTGTTCCAGCTTAGTCACTTTGGACTAGCAGTTTATAGTCACTCATACTGTTAGACTCGTTGTGTCCTAAAAGTGTATATAATCAGCTCTAGACACAATGTACATCAAATAAAGTCGGAGACCGAAGCAAATGTCTTCCTTGTTTCAATATCAATAATATCCGAATGACATATCGATAGAAATGTGCTATATCTCCGTGATTATTGAAACAAAAATCTTTTGAGAGATAACTGAGTAGTTGGTGGGGTTAAGTGTATGCGTCACTGGGTCCATGACGTTTTTTTCAATATCAAGTCACCCATGGCTTGACAGATTATGAGGTTTACCCAGCAGACACATCGTAGGTAGGATTTTCTTTTCTTCAAATCCTTTCTCAACTTACAGCTCTCAGCATTTTTCAACTAAGCTCCATCCGGCTCACTTTTTCAGAAATATAAGTCAATCAGCTTTAATATACCCCTCTCACTTACATTTTACCTTTGCTCGACCCTGTCACTATCCCGTGATAACTGACACTTCTCAACTAATTGACCTAAAGAACCCTCACCCACACAAACTATAGATGGTTTGCTCCTTGGGTAGGTCTTCCGGTTATGGTTAGACCATAGAAGCGATGTTTATGCCTATCACACAATTTGAGGCATAATCAGAGTCATCAGGTTTAATGTTCAGCATTTCAGCTCATGAGATATCACACAAAGAAAGATTAGGATTTTCAGTTCAGATGAAATAGGAGATGAAATGAAATATCAGAATGAAATATAAAATCAGTATGAATGAATTGGAAGAATTAAGAATGCATGGGAGAATAATGAAGAGAATCTCAGAAGCAATGAGATTATGAAAATCAAAGAGATTAGAGCAATTAACCTCAATGATATATTCAGATAATCAGAATTTAACACCCTTTGAAAAATTATTCTTTTCAGCTAAAAAATCTTTTTATTGTGCACAAAATAATTCCGTGAAAATTACACATAGTTTTTCAAAAAGAAATATCTTCGTCAGAGAGCATCTGAAACTCCCTCTGGAAATAAGCACACAAAGTTAGTCAAGTCATAGAAAATAAATTAGGAGCAAAAAATTGTAAAATAAAACTCCCTCTTTGTCAATACAGCTTCAGAGTTGAATTCAGGGCAGGAATTTTAGAAAGATTTATCTTTCAGAATCGGGTTTCAGTCTGAAGTAACTAAAAACCATGTTAAACTTTACACGGATGTGCAGGTTCCAAATGAAGTATTTGGAAGCGATATGCATGAAGTACAGGTTCTGCTTTGTTGTGAGTAGAAGCCAAATGAGTGAAAACCGGGTTCTGCACTGATGTGTACAGAAACCATTTCTAATGAAGATCGGGTTCTAGTCTGAATTGACTAAAAACCATTTGAGTTAAGACCGAGTTCTTGTCTGAATTAACTAGAAACCAATACCTGCAAATTTAAGATTTCTTTGGTATCCAAACAGATTTGGATCCAGACTTGTTAGTGCTTTTGGGTACCCATCGACACAGGTTTTGGTACCCACTGCAACTTGGGTTTAGGTACCCATGTGCATACACTTTCCTTAACTTCAGACTCAAATTTAGAAAGCAAATTTCTTTTAGAATGATAAAGATGAATATCTGATTTATGAAAGAACTTGAAGAACGAATAAAATTATGCAAACTTTTCTTTTTAAAAATTTGTCCGGTGCTAGCCTGTTTCTGATAATAATTGGTATTTTTCTTAGAAGTTTTCTTCTGAGAAGAATAACCAGTATTTTCAGATTCTTTTGAAAACTTTGATTTCGAAGATTCACTAGAGTAAATTGTTGGGAAATATTCTAAGTAGTTCAAATTGTTAGTTAGACTTCTCAGACTGTTAGTAGAATTTCTATGTAAGTACAAAGTTCATGCTGTTAGTTGAAGAAGTTCGAGCTGCTAGTATAAAAGTTCATGCTGCCAGAGTAATTTCACTCAAGCTGCTCTGCTCAAGCTGCTAAGAGATTCAAGCTGCTCAACAGTTTCATAAACAGAAAGTGCCGATATTCAGGAAAAGATATTTACACGAAGATTCCAGCATATCTACTATCAGAGAAGTCAGAGTCCTTCAAGGAAACAAATCAGAAAGCATTATAAATACAAAGAATAGGTTTTTCTATTGTATCAAGTTTTCTGCACATTCAAGTTTGTAATTGCTTTTTGTTTAAGTTTTCATAAGCCTCTAAGGTTGAAAAACCCTAAGAACAATTTGTGTTCTTCGTCTAATCAAACAGATTAGAGGTGATTGTAATCATTCAGTTCAGCAATACAAGCAGTTTTGGTTTATTCATTTATGTTTACTAGTTATGGATTCTGAAAGCTTTTATTAAAATAATTAAGTGTTATTCCACAAACTTCTTAATTAGACTTTGATTTAATACAAGATTATTGGTTTACACTCTGATCAATTCAAATCAGTTAATCTTAGGTAGTTAATTTAGATCCTGACAAGTGGTATCAGAGCCACCTGTCGTTCTTTGTTTTTCAAAGTCGAAAGCTTTATTTTAACAATTTTAATTTTCTGCAATGGAATTTGATAATAGCAGTAGTGGATCTGGGCAAGGACTCAAAGTGCCTATGCTCAAGCCCACTGAGTTTGAGATGTGGAAACTCCGGATTCAACAACATATTCAATTCATTGATTATGCCATATGAGAAGCTGTTGAATTTCCTTTTGCAGTTGATCCTGAACTTGATGCTGAGGGCAAACCCATCAAAACTCCTCCAAAGAACTGAACTTGAAAGAAAGGCTAGAATGAATGAAGTGAAAGCTCTTACACTTCTACAAATAGCCATTCCTAATGCTTATCAACATCAGTTCAAAAAGTTTTATACTGCTCATTCTCTTTGGATTGCTTTAGAGAAAAGATTTGCTGGGAATGCCAGTACCAAGAGAAATCAAAAGGATCTTTTGAAACAGCAGTATGAGAACTTTTCTGGTGGCAAGAATGAAAACCTTACTCAAATTTTTGATAGGTTCAACAAACTGATAACTGAATTGGAAAGTGCAAAAGTCAGCCTAGATCAAGATGAGGTCAACAGAAAGTTCCTTAGATCTCTTGGAGAAGAATGGACAGTTTATGCTGCTCAATGGAGAACAAAAGACACTCTTGATGAAATAGAACTGGATGATCTGTACAACAGTCTGAGAGTGTTTGAGACTGAGATTGACACTAAAAAGAAATCTCTTTCTTATAATCACAATACTGCTCTACTGTCATCTGAAAAATCTAATTGCAGTGATTCCTTTTCAGGTGGTGATGGTAACTCTACTGAAGCTCACTATGAGGCTTTTGTTGCTAATGATGGACTGTTTGCTTTAAATGCTGAAGATTTAGAACAGATTCATCCAGATGATCTAGAAGAGATGGATTTGAAATGGCAACATGCAATGCTGACCATGAAGGCCAAAAGGTTTCTGAAAAGAACTGGCAGAACCAGCTTTCCAGCCAGAGTAGAAGGCAAACCAACTTTTGATAAGTCAAAAGTTGAGTGTTTTAAATGTCACAAACTTGGTCACTTTGCCAGAGAATGCAGATCTCAAGAAGACAATGTGTTTGATTGGAGTGATCAGACAGAGGAAGAATTTCAAAATCAAGCTCTAATGGCAGAAACATCAACTGTCACCTCCACTGAACTACCATCTGAGGTAAATTCCAAACTTTGCTCTCAAACATGCAAAAATATGGTTAAAAAGTACAGAGATCATAATGAGAGCATGTGTAAAACTCTAGCTAAGATGGAAGAAAGGAGATATGAATACATGCAGGCCATAGAAGATCTTGAAAAACAGATCAATGACTATAAGGATAATGAGATTCAAATGGGACATGATAGAACATATCATGAGTGGGAGAAAAAGGAGCTAAATAAGAAAATATAATCCCTAAATAAAAATTAGAAGAGACTGAACAAAAGGTGTTAGAAGCTAATAAGAAACTAGAATCTGTCAATATAGATCTAGGTAACTTCAAATTGGCAAATCAAAAGCTGGAACACCTAATGGAAGTACAATTTAAAGATAGGGTAAAATCTCCGCTCAATCCCAAAGAAGGTATAGGCTACAGAGCTACTCCACCCCCTTACAACAACAAATACATTCATCCAATGAGTGAGGTTGTTGATAGGCTTGTTAATGAACCATTAGATGAGTCTATGACTACTGTAGATCCTATCCTTGATAACAGTCCTGTGTCTAAAGAAGATCAGATTCAAAATTGAGACTGTGAGTGCACAGCAGTTGAGAAAGAACACAAAACAATGAGGGCACCTATAGAAATCCAAATTCCCAATAAGAAAGGAAAAGAGAAGATGAGTGTATGCAATGCTGCTCCACATGTTTCTGTATCTTCTAACTGTAACACTGCATCTTCTTCAGAAAATAATAAAAAGGGTAAAAATGTTCCAGTCTGCACATGCCAAAGGCATGGTGTCCAAAAGTTTCCCAAACAACAGCAGGTAAGGGGAAATCAAAGGAACAAGAACCAGATATTGTCCAATTAGACTGGTTCTCCAATCCAAACAGTCAAAAAATGCTTCCATTGTGGCAGGAGAAATCACTTGGCCAGAGATTGTTTTTATAAACCATCTGTTGCAAAACAGACTGTGATTCATAAAAAGACAAACTCTCAAAAGTTAAAAAATTCAAAGGCCAAACCTCCTACTGCATCAGTTCCAAAGAAAACAGTTGATCACAGGTTCTCAAAAGTTAATAAGAAACAATCCACACACCAAAACAAGTTTTAGCTAAACCAAAATTAAATTTTAAACAAATATGGTGTGTTAAAGGTAAAAACCCAGGTGAACCTATTGATACAAATGTTGAAACTGCCAAGTCTAAAGTTGAGACTGCTAGTGCAAATTCTCAAGCTGTTAGCGCTACAGACTCAATTCAGACCGGTAGGCTCAAAGTTGGGACTGGTAATGGATCATCTGAGACTGTTATTGAAAAGGATGGACAAAATACCTGGATATCTCATGTGATAACTAAGTACTCTCCACAAAATCCATCAGTGGATCTTACTAAGTATAAGAAATCAAAGACAGTATTTAGTTATGTTAATGCACAAGGACAACCCAAAACCAACTTGGTTTGGGTTTACTCCACTACTAACTAAGCTTTTATTTGTGCAGGGCAACTACAGGTCACCTCATAAAACAAGATGGCATTTGGACAGTGGATGCTCTAGGCACATGACAGGCAACTCTGAGTGCTTGTCCAATTTCAAAGGCTTTGAAGGAGGATTTGTTGCATTTGGAGGTAATTCCAAAAGAGGTAAAGTTACAGGTAAAGGTACCGTTAATGCAGGCAACATGATTTTCAATGATGTTTTGTATGTTGAACAACTTAAGTATAACCTATTGAGTGTGTCTCAAATCTGTGACAAACAAAATATTGTTTTGTTTACAGATTCTGAGTGCATTGTCCTTTCAAAAGATTTTAAAATTCCTGAAAATCTTGTTTTACTAAGAACACCAAGAAAGGACAATGTATATTGTTTGGACACAAAACTTTTATCCAAATCAAGTACTTTAAGCTGTTTGATATCCAAAGCATCATCCAATAAGTCTGCTCTTTGGCACAGAAGGATGTGCCACATGAACTTCAAATCCATGAATGTTTTAGTCAAAAAGAACCTGGTAAGAGGTTTACCACAAAAGGAGTTCATATGTGATGATCATTGTGTAGCATGTCTTAAAGGCAAGCAACACAAAACTTCTCATAAGGCCAAAGAAGTAAATTTAATCTCATCTGCTCTTCATCTGATTCATATGAATCTATTTGGTCCAACATCTGCTTTGAGTTTGAATAAAAGGGCTTACTGTTTAGTCATTGTTGATGATTTCACCAGATTTACTTGGGTTTACTTTCTTAGGTCTAAAAATGAAACTCTGAGCTAGTTAAGTCATTTATTCTTAAGATAGAAAACCAATCCAACTCAAAAGTCAAGGTGATAAGATCAGACAATGGAACTGAGTTTAAAAATCATATTCTAAACAGTTTTTGTGAGTCCAAAGGTATTGCTAGGCAATATAGTGCACCAAGAACACCACAGCAAAATGGTGTAGCTGAAAGAAAGAACAGAACATTAATTGAGGCTGCTAGGACCATGTTAGCTGATTCAAAACTGCCAATGACCTTTTCGGCAGAAGCAGTCAATACAGCATGTTATGTTCTAAATAGGGTTCAGGAGGTTGTTCAATCACAAGGGAAAACTCCATATGAGTTATTCCATAATAGACTACCCCTAATAGCCTTTTTCAAATCTTTTGGCTGTCCATGTACCATTCTTCACACTAAGACTCACTTAGGGAAGTTTGAAAGTAAGGCTGAAGAAGGTTTCTTTGAAGGATACTCAAATCAAAGCAAAGCCTATAGAGTATATAGCAGTGTGTCTAAAACCATTGAAGAAAGTGCCAATGTTCAATTTAATGAAAATACTGCAAATGTCAAAGGCACTGGTCCTGATTGGTTGTTTGATTTAGATTCACTAACAAATTCTCTGAGGTTTGTTGAGTATACTGCAGAAGTTGATGAACACATGATTGAAACTGTCAATGCAAATTCTCATGCTGGTAGCACAAATGATCAAGCTGCTGGCACAAAGTTTCAAACTGCTGCAGATTCAAATAACTGGGAGGAGTATACAATTATACCACTTTTGTCTTGTGATCCTCCAGGGGTTCTGAATGCTCAACATGATTCAAATTCAGACAATGAAGTGTAACTCCCAAGTCCTGAGAGAACAGCTCCAACACAAAGGGAAACAGTCCCAGATTCAAGTCAAGCTGTTCCAGAAGCTGAACCATCAACTGGTCCTGATGGAGATGATACAAATCTTGGATCCTCTTTTCGGACAGATAGAGAGCCTACACTCAGGGTTCACAAGTATCATCCTCTCAATCAAATAATGGGTGATCCACGTACCCCTGTGCAAACAAGGACAATGGTTCAAAATGAGACTGCTGTTGCTGAACCAGCAGTTCATGAATTTAGTCTAGCTGCTTTTGAACATGCCTGTTTCATGTCTCAACTAGAACCTAAAAAGGCTTCAGAGGCTTTGAAAGACTCATCCTGGATTGAAGCAATGCAAGAAGAGCTACTACAATTCAAGATTCAGAATGTATGGACATTTGTTGATCTCCCTAAAGGAAAGAGAGCCATTGGTACAAGATGGGTGTTCAGAAACAAGAAGGATGAGAGAGGGATAGTCATCAAGAACAAAGCAAGACTAGTAGCACAAGGGTACACTCAAGAGGAAGGCATAGATTATGATGATGTATTTGCTCCAGTGGCAAGAATTGAAGCCATCAGACTGTTTTTAGCTTATGCAAGCTTCAAAGGTTTTAAAGTGTATCAAATGGATGTGAAGTCTGCTTTTCTGTATGGCACAATTGAAGAGGAGGTCTATGTGTGTCAGCCTCCTGGTTTTGAGGACTACAAGTATCCATACAGAGTCTAAAAGCTAGACAAAGCTCTCTATGGACTCCATCAAGCTCCTAGAGCATGGTATGACACTTTGTCATCATACCTTCTACAGAATGGGCTCAAGAGAGGCACTCTGGACAAAACACTATTCACAAAGTCCATCAAATCTGAGATTCTGCTTGTACAAATATATGTTGATGATATCATCTTTGGATCAACCAATGACAGTCTTTGCAAAGAGTTTGAGACTTTAATGCACAAAAAGTTTCAAATGAGTTCAATGGGAGAACTCACCTTCTTTCTAGGATTGCAGGTCAAGCAGAAGCCCATAGGCCTCTTCATAAGTCAACCAAAGTATGTTAAAGACATACTGGAAAAGTTTGGGTATCAAGATACCAAAGTTGCAAGTACTCCTATGGATCCTCATAAGCAGCTCCATACAGACAAAAATGGAATAGATGTGGACATTCATCTATACATATCTCTTATAGGATCTCTTATGTATCTAACATCTTTTAGACCTGATATTATGTTTGCTGTTTGTGTGTGTGCTAGGTTTCAATGTTCTCCAAAGGACTCCCATTTGGTTGCTGTTAAGAGAATCTTCAGATATCTAAAAGGCCAACCACATTTAGGCCTCTGGTATCCTAAAGACTCTCCTCTTGAATTAACAGCCTATTCTGACAGTGATTATGGAGGATGCAACATTGACAGAAAATCCACAACTGGTGGATGTCAATACTTGGGAACAAGATTGGTCTCTTGGCAGTGCAAAAAGCAAACAATTGTCTCCACTTCATCTACTGAAGCAGAATATGTAGCAGCTGCAAGTTGCTGCTCCCAGGTGATGTGGATTCAAAATCAACTGAGAGACTATGGTATGAATTTTCTATCCACTCCCATTTATATTGACAATTCAAGTGCAATTAGCATTGTACAAAATCCAGTGAAATTTCCCAAAACCAAGCATATAGAAATTAGATTTCATTTTATAAGGGACTGCAATGAGAAGAAATTAATCCAAGTTACCAAAATTCATACAGATGATCAGTTAGCTGATCTATTTACAAAACCATTTGATGTAGGAAGATTCACCTTCCTAGTATCAAATATTTGTATGGTTAATATGGATTAATTTGTTCTTCTTTATACATATGCTTGATTAAGGGGGAGTCACTGTTTCATTAGCAGTCGCCTAATTTTCAACTAACAGCTTGAGTATTTTCTCAAGCTGCTATTTCACTTTCTCGGACTGTTAGTTGTTTCACTTGATCTGTCAAAGTGTGCAGGGTAATATGGTCATTTCCACAAGTGTGTGCGCGGATTTAGATATTTTTCAAAACCTTTAAAGGTTTCAGTTTCATTCAATTGTAACTACCAGTTGCAAAATATCTTCCACAACCCTTCTTCGATTCTCTGAACAATTCCCACGCACATCACTGAAACCCTAAATTCTTCGTTCATCAATGGAGTTCGTCAAAGAACACAACTGTTTACCCTACTCTCTCAAACACGCTGATCTTGCCCCATTATGGACTTCCTTCGAAGTTCCCATATCCATCATGCTCTTACCATCAATCCCACTATCTACATCTCCCATATAGAACAGTTCTGGAACCATGCCTCCCTCAAAACCATTAATGGAGTCACAACTCTAACATCCAAAATCGATGGCAACACTGTCTCTATCACTAAGGAGACCGTTCGCCAACACTTGCATCTTCAAGATGCCTCAGGTATATCAGACCTATCTCTTACTGCTTTACATAATGGTCTTCATACCATTGGATATAGGGGTCCTGCTGAATCTTTTACATTCTTTAAAACAAATTTTGCCACTAAGTGGAAATATCTTGTACATATCATTCAGCAATGTATAAGTCCAAAAAGAACTGGTTGGTCGGAATTTTCGTCAAACATAGCCACTGCCTTAGTGTGTTTATCAACCGGCCAACAGTTCAATTTTTCTAATATGATTTTTCAGGGTATGCTAAGGCATCATGCCCTAAAACATGGGAAATTTTTGATGTATCCTCGATTCTTGGCTGAAATTATTGCAAGAACTTGCAGTAATTTCAATGTACATAAAAGGATTCATGTTTCCCATAGGCACTCTTTACCTTCAATAAAACGCCTTCTAAAACAAAGTGCCAATGTTTTGACTGTTGATGTCCCATTGCCTTCTGCAATGTTGGGCATCATTCCAAGAAACAGAGGAGAGGGTCCTGAGCAGGCTCAGCCAAATATTACTGCTTCACCCCCAGGACCCCAACCCACTCCTCATGATACTCAAATGCCTTCTGTACCTATTGTTAAGCCCACATCCCCAATCATACTATACAAAAGGAAAAGAGGTCCAGGAGCTCCTTCCTCCTCAGCCCTCATACAAGAGCCAAATAACCCTGTGCAGGAGGACACTTCTGCACAGAATATAAAAAGGGCACCCATTGAGAACACTCCCAACCTCAATCAGGAGGTGGACATCTCATCAGAGATTGTCCATATGGGTTCTATGGCTGACACTACTGCTGCTTCTGCACAAGAGGCACAGGACAGTGTCAATATCAATAAGACCACACCCATGGCAACAGAAGGTGTGCAAGCACCATCTGAAAGTCCCAGTACCAAGAACAGAGGGGCCAAGAGGTTTCTACTTCTGGTATTCATGCCAGTGATAGATCACAAGCACCACATTCGTTTGCTGATCTTGAGGCTAGTCTGCAACTCATGTTATTGACGGATCCTAAGCTGCAACCTGTTTTAGCAATGTTGGAATATCATCAGTCCATCATTGCTGCACACGGGGCACAAATTATTGCACTCAGACAGGCAGAAGCGGCTCAAAACCAAAGAATGGATTATCTCCACAAAGGGTTCACTCTCTGTGGAAATAAGATCATTAGATTAGAGCAAATGATTCGAACCCAATTGGCAAAGGCTGTAGGTCCTCCTGACCAAACCAATGCTTCCATAAAGGGGGAGAATCAGGAGATCCTCAATCAGTCCAAGCAGCTCCAACAGTCCAAGATTCTAGGCTAGCAGTCCCAACAGCTTCTCAAGCTGTTAGCCTAGAAACTCAAGCTGATTCTACGAAAGCAACTGGAGTTGTTATAAGAGAAGGAATTCAGGCTCCCGTCAGTTCAGTCCAAGCTACATCTTCTGCTACCAAAGATAAGGGCAAGGGTATTCTCATTGAGTCTCCAAAGCATAAATTTTCTACTAGAGAAGCCCAGATTGCCTTTCATGCTGAAATTGCCAGAAAAATAGCAGAAGAACAAGATCAGGCTTTAGACCAGCAAACCCATGCCCCATGCAAGATGATGAAACCTTAGGTGATTACCTAAAAGGGTTTGTGGTCAAGCAAGGTGAAAGGAAGAGGAAAATGCCAACAGTGCATTCAAAGGCTGAGCATAGAAGATTTTTGATTAATTTTGCCTTTTCAGCTGGCATCCCAAAAAAGATGGCTCAGTCCATGAGCACAGAAAGGCTGCAAGACATCCATGACAAAGAAATGGAGAAAAGTAAAGTAGCCAAAGTCTCCCAAGAAGTCCAAAGATCACAAGGTTCTGCTCAAGCTGGTATAAGCAATGTTCAAGCTGCTGTCAGTGATCCTGCTCCTTCTGTTCAAGCTGCTGCTCCTATTCCTCAATCAGATACAATTTCACAAGCAAAACTTGATCAGGTTAAAAGGGTGCTGTTTGAGCATCAGCTGCAAAAAGAGAAGGCAATGATTGGGCATCATTCCAAGAAACAGAGGAGAGGGTCCTGAGCAGGCTCAGCCAAATATTACTGCTTCACCCCCAGGACCCCAACCCACTCCTCATGATACTCAAATGCCTTCTGTTCCTATTGTTAAGCCCACATCCCCAATCATACTATACAAAAGGAAAAGAGGTCCAGGAGCTCCTTCCTCCTCAGCCCTCATACAAGAGCCAAATAACCCTGTGTAGGAGGACTCTTCTGCACAGAATATACAAAGGGCACCCATTGAGGACACTCCCAACCTCAATCAGGAGGTGGACATCTCAACAGAGATTGTCCGTATGGGTTCTGTGGCTGACACTACTGCTGCTTCTGCACAAGAGGCACAGGACAGTGTCAACATCAATAAGACCACACCCATGGCTATAGAAGGTGTGCAAGCACCATCTGGAAGTCCCCAGTACCAAGAACAGAGGGGCCCAAAGGTTTCTACTTATGGTATTCATGTTAGTGATAGTTCACAAGCACCACATTCGTTTGCTGATCTTGAGGCTAGCCTGCAACTCATGTTATTGACGGATCCTAAGCTGCAACCTGTTGTAGCAATGTTGGAATATCATCAGTTCATCATTGCTGCACAGGGGGCACAAATTATTGCACTCAGACAGGCAGAAGCGGCTCAAAACCAAAGATAGGATTATCTCCACAATGGGTTCACTCTCTGTGGAAATAAGATCATTAGATTAGAGCAAATGATTCGAACCCAATTGGCAAAGGCTGTAGGTCCTCCTGACCAAACCAATGCTTCCAAAAAGGGGGAGAATCAGGAGATCCCTCAATCAGTCCAAGTAGCTCCAACAGTCCAAGCAGCTCCAACAGTCCAAGATTCTAGGCTAGCAGTCCCAACAGCTTCTCAAGCTGTTAGCCTAGAAACTCAAGCTGCTTCTACAAAAGCAACTAGAGTTGTTATAAGAGAAGGAATTTAGGCTCCCGTCAGTTCAGTCCAAGCTACATCTTCTGCTACCAAAGATAAGGGCAAGGGTATTCTCATTGAGTCTTCAAAGCACAAATTTTCTACTAGAGAACCCAGATTGCCTTTGATGCTGAAATTGCCAGAAAAATAGCAGAAGAACAAGATCAGGCTTTAGACCAGCAAACCCATGCCCGAATGCAAGATGATGAAACCTTAGGTGATTACCTAAGAGGGTTTGTGGTCAAGCAAGGTGAAAGGAAGAGGAAAATGCCAACAGGGCATTCAAAGGCTGAGCATAGAAGGTTTTTGATTAATTTTGCCTTTTCAGCTGGTATCCCAAAGAAGATGGCTTAGTCCATGAGCACAGAAAGGCTGCAAGACATCCATGACAAAGAAATGGAGAAACGTAAAGTAGCCAAAGTCTCCCAAGAAGTCCAAAGATCACAAGGTTCTGCTCAAGCTGGTATAAGTAATGTTCAAGCTACTGTTAGTGATCCTGCTCCTTCTGTTCAAGCTGTTGCTCCTATTCCTCAATCAGATACAATTTCACAAGAAAAGCTTGATCAGGTTAAAAGGGTGCTGTTTGAGCATCAGCTGCAAAAAGAGAAGGCAATGATTGGGCATCATTCCAAGAAACAGAGGAGAGGGTCCTGAGCAGGCTCAGCCAAACATTACTGCTTCACCCCCAGGACCCCAACCCACTCCTCATGATACTCAAATGCCTTCTGTTCCTATTGTTAAGCCCACATCCCCAATCATACTATACAAAAGGAAAAGAGGTCAAGGAGCTCCTTCCTCCTCAGCCCTCATACAAGAGCTAAATAACCCTGTGCAGGAGGACACTTCTGCACAGAATATACAAAGGGCACCCATTGAGGACACTCCCAACCTCAATCAGGAGGTGGACATCTCAACAGAGATTGTCCATATGGGTTCTGTGGCTGACACTACTGCTGCTTCTGCACAAGAAGCACAGGACAGTGTCGACATCAATAAGACCACACCCATGGCAACAGAAGGTGTGCAAGCACCATCTGGAAGTCCCCAGTACCAAGAACAGAGGGGCCCAGAGGTTTCTACTTCTGGTATTCATGCCAGTGATAGATCACAAGCACCACATTCGTTTGCTGATCTTGAGGCTAGTCTGCAACTCATGTTATTGACGGATCCTAAGCTGCAACCTGTTGTAGCAATGTTGGAATATCATCAGTTCATCATTGCTGCACAGGGGGCACAAATTATTGCACTCAGACAGGCAGAAGCGGCTCAAAACCAAAGAATGGATTATCTCCACAAAGGGTTAACTCTCTGTGGAAATAAGATCATTAGATTAGAGCAAATGATTCGAACCCAATTTGCAAAGGCTGTAGGTCCTCCTGACCAAACCAATGCTTCCAAAAAGGGGAGAATAAGGAGATCCCTCAATCAGTCCAAGCAGCTCCAACAGTCCAAGCTGCTCCAACAGTCCAAGATTCTAGGTTAGCAGTCCCAACAGCTTCTCAAGCTGTTAGCCTAGAAACTCAAGCTGCTTCTACAAAAGCTACTGGAGTTGTTATAAGAGAAGGAATTCAGGCTCCCGTCAGTTCAGTCTAAGCTACATCTTCTGCTACCAAAGATAAGGGCTAGGGTACTCTCATTGAGTCTCTAAAGCACAAATATTCTACTAGAGAAGCCCAGATTGCCTTTGATGCTGAAATTGCCTAGAAAAATAGCAGAAGAACAAGATCAGGCTTTAGACCAGCAAACCCATGCCCGAATGCAAGATGATGAAACCTTAGGTGATTACCTAAGAGGGTTTGTGGTCAAGCAAGGTGAAAGGAAGAGGAAAATGCCAACAGGGCATTCAAAGGCTGAGCAAAGAAGATTTTTGATTAATTTTGCCTTTTCAGCTGGCATCTTAAAGAAGATGGCTCAGTCCATGAGCACAGAAAGGCTGCAAGACATCCATGAAAAAGAAATGGAGAAACGTAAAGTAGCCAAAGTCTCCCAAGAAGTCCAAAGATCACAAGGTTCTGCTCAAGCTGGTATAAGTAATGTTCAAGCTGCTGTCAGTGATCCTGCTCCTTCTGTTCAAGCTGCTGCTCCTATTCCTCAATCAGATACAATTTCACAAGCAAAGCTTGATCAGGTTAAAAGGGTGCTGTTTGAGCATCAGCTGCAAAAAGAGAAGGCAATGATTGGGCATCATTCGAAGAAACAGAGGAGAGGGTCCTGAGCTGGCTCAGCCAAACATTACTGCTTCACCCCCAGGACCCCAACCCACTCCTCGTGATACTCAAATGCCTTCTGTTCCTATTGTTAAGCCCACATCCCCAATCATACTATACAAAAGGAAAAGAGGTCCAGGAGCTCCTTCCTCCTCAGCCCTCATACAAGAGCCAAATAACCCTGTGCAGGAGGACACTTCTGCACAAAATATACAAAGGGCACCCATTGAGGACACTCCCAACCTCAATCAGGAGGTGGACATCTCAACAGAGATTGTCCGTATGGGTTCTGTGGCTGACACTACTGCTGCTTCTGCACAAGAGGCACAGGACAGTGTCAACATCAATAAGACCACACCCATGGCAACAGAAGGTGTGCAAGCACCATCTGGAAGTCCCCAGTACCAAGAACAGAGGGGCCCAGAGGTTTCTACTTCTGGTATTCATGCCAGTGATAGATCACAAGCACCACATTCGTTTGCTGATCTTGAGGCTAGTCTGCAAATCATGTTATTGACGGATCCTAAGCTGCAACCTATTGTAGCAATGTTGGAATATCATCAGTCCATCATTGCTGCACAGGGGGCACAAATTATTGCACTCAGACAGGCAGAAGCGGCTCAAAACCAAAGAATGGATTATTTCTACAAAGGGTTCACTCTCTGTGGAAATAAGATCATTAGATTAGAGCAAATGATTCGAACCCAATTGGAAAAGGCTGTAGGTCCTCCTGACCAAACCAATGCTTCCAAAAAAGGGGAGAATCAGGAGATCCCTCAATCAGTCCAAGCAGCTCCAACAGTCCAAGCCGCTCCAACAGTCCAAGATTCTAGGCTAGCAGTCCCAACAGCTTCTCAAGCTGCTTCTACAAAAGCAACTGGAGTTGTTATAAGAGAAGGAATTCAGGCTCCCGTCAGTTCAGTCGAAGCTACATCTTCTGCTACCAAAGATAAGGGCAAGGGTATTCTCATTGAGTCTCCAAAGCACAAATTTTCTACTAGAGAAGCCCAGATTGCCTTTGATGCTGAAATTGCCAGAAAAATAGCAGAAGAACAGGATCAGGCTTTAGACCAGCAAACCCATGCCCCAATGCAAGGTGATGAAACCTTAGGTGATTACCTAAGAGGGTTTGTGGTCAAGCAAGGTGAAAGGAAGAGGAAAATGCCAACAGGGCATTCAAAGGCTGAGCATAGAAGATTTTTGATTAATTTTGCCTTTTCAGCTGGCATCCCAAAGAAGAAGGCTCAGTCCATGAGCACAGAAAGGCTGCAAGACATCCATGACAAAGAAATGGAGAAACGTAAAGTAGCCAAAGTCTCCCAAGAAGTCCAAAGATCACAAGGTTCTGCTCAAGCTGGTATAAGTAATGTTCAAGCTGCTGTCAGTGATCCTACTCCTTCTGTTCAAGCTGCTGCTCCTGTTCCTCAATCAGATACAATTTCACAAGCAAAGCTTGATCAGGTTAAAAGGGTGCTGTTTGAGCATCAGCTGCAAAAAGAGAAGGCAATGATTGGGCATCATTCCAAGAAATAGAGGAGAGGGTCCTGAGCAGGCTCAGCCAAACATTACTGCTTCACCCCCAGGACCCCAACCCACTCCTCGTGATACTCAAATGCCTTCTGTTCCTATTGTTAAGCCCACATCCCCAATCATACTATACAAAAGGAAAAGAGGTCAAGGAGCTCCTTCCTCCTCAACCCTCCTATAAGAGCCAAATAACCCTGTGCAGGAGGACACTTCTGCACAGAATATACAAAGGGCACCCATTGAGGACACTCCCAACTTCAATCAGGTGGTGGACATCTCAACAGAGATTGTCCATATGGGTTCTGTGGCTGACACTACTGCTGCTTCTGCACAAGAAGCACAGGACAGTGTCAACATCAATAAGACCACACCCATGGCAACAGAAGGTGTGCAAGCACCATCTGGAAGTCCCCAGTACCAAGAACAGAAGGGCCCAGAGGTTTCTACTTCTGGTATTCATGCCAGTGATAGATCACAAGCACCAGATTCGTTTGCTGATCTTGAGGCTAGTCTGCAACTCATGTTATTGACGGATCCTAAGCTGCAACCTGTTGTAGCAATGTTGGAATATCATCAGCCCATCATTGCTGCACAGGGGGCACAAATTATTGCACTCAGACAGGCAGAAGCGGCTAAAAACCAAAGAATGGATTATCTCCACAAAGGGTTCACTCTCTGTGGAAATAAGATCATTAGATTAGAGCAAATGATTCAAACCCAATTGGCAAAGGCTGTAGGTCCTCCTGACCAAACCAATGCTTCCAAAAAAGGGGAGAATCAGGAGATCCCTCAATCAGTCCAAGCAGCTCCAATAGTCCAAGCAGCTCCAACAGTCCAAGATTCTAGGCTAGCAGTCCCAACAGCTTCTCAAGCTATTAGCCTAGAAACTCAAGCTGCTTCTAAAAAAGCTACTGGAGTTGTTATAAGAGAAGGAATTCAGGCTCCCGTCAGTTCAGTCCAAGCTACATCTTCTGCTACCAAAGATAAGGGCTAGGGTACTCTCATTGAGTCTCTAAAGCACAAATATTCTACTAGAGAAGCCCAGATTGCCTTTGATGCTGAAATTGCCAGAAAAATAGCAGAAGAACAAGATCAGGCTTTAGACCAGCAAACCCATGCCCGAATGCAAGATGATGAAACCTTAGGTGATTACCTAAGAGGGTTTGTGGTCAAGCAAGGTGAAAGGAAGAGGAAAATGCCAACAGGGCATTCAAAGGCTGAGCAAAGAAGATTTTTGATTAATTTTGCCTTTTCAGCTGGCATCCCAAAGAAGATGGTTCAGTCCATGAGCACAGAAAGGCTGCAAGACATCCATGACAAAGAAATGGAGAAACGTAAAGTAGCCAAACTCTCCCAAGAAGTCCAAAGATCACAAGGTTCTGCTCAAGCTGGTATAAGTAATGTTCAAGCTGCTGTCAGTGATCCTGCTCCTTCTGTTCAAGCTGCTGCTCCTATTCCTCAATCAGATATAATTTCACAAGCAAAGCTTGATCAGGTTAAAAGGGTGTTGTTTGAGCATCAGCTGCAAAAAGAGAAGGCAATGATTGGGCATCATTCCAAGAAACAGAGGAGAGGGTCCTGAGCAGGCTCAGCCAAACATTACTGCTTCACCCCCAGGACCCCAACCCACTCCTCGTGATACTCAAATGCCTTCTGTTCCTATTGTTAAGCCCACATCCCCAATCATACTATACAAAAGGAAAAGAGGTCCAGGAGCTCCTTCCTCCTCAGCCCTCATACAAGAGCCAAATAACCCTGTGCAGGAGGACACTTCTGCACAGAATATACAAAGGGCACCCATTGAGGACACTCCCAACCTCAATCAGAAGGTGGACATCTCAACAGAGATTGTCCATATGGGTTCTGTGGCTAACACTACTGCTGCTTCTGCACAAGAGGCACAGGACAGTGTCAACATCAATAAGACCACACCCATGGCAACAGAAGGTGTGCAAGCACCATCTGGAAGTCCCCAGTACCAAGAACAGAGGGGCCCAGAGGTTTCTACTTCTGGTATTCATGCCAGTGATAGATCACAAGCACCACATTCGTTTGCTGATCTTGAGCCTAGTCTGCAACTCATGTTATCGACGGATCCTAAGCTGCAACCTGTTGTAGCAATGTTGGAATATCATCAGTCCATCATTGCTGCACAGGGGGCACAATTTATTGCACTCAGACAGGCAGAAGCGGCTCAAAACCAAAGAATGGATTATCTCCACAAAGGGTTCACTCTCTGTGGAAATAAGATCATTAGATTAGAGCAAACGATTCGAACCCAATTGGCAAAGGCTGTAGGTCCTCCTGACCAAACCAATGCTTCCAAAAAAGGGGAGAATCAGGAGATCCCTCAATCAGTCCAAGCAGCTCCAACAGTCCAAGCAGCTCCAACAGTCCAAGATTCTAGGCTAGCAGTCCCAACAGCTTCTCAAGCTGTTAGCCTAGAAACTCAAGCTGCTTCTACAAAATCAACTGGAGTTGTTATTAGAGAAGGAATTCAGGCTCCCGTCAGTTCAGTCCAAGCTACATCTTCTGCTACCAAAGATAAAGGCAAGGGTATTCTCATTGAGTCTCCAAAGCACAAATTTTCTACTAGAGAAGCCCATATTGCATTTGATGCTGAAATTTCCAGAAAAATAGCAGAAGAACAAGATCAGGCTTTAGACCAGCAAACCCATGCCCCAATGCAAGATGATGAAACCTTAGGTGATTACCTAAGAGGGTTTGTGGTCAAGCAAGGTGAAAGGAAGAGGAAAATGCCAACAGGGCATTCAAAGGCTGAGCATAGAAGATTTTTGATTAATTTTGCCTTTTCAGCTGGCATCCCAAAGAAGATGGCTCAGTCCATGAGCACAGAAAGGCTGCAAGACATCCATGACAAAGAAATGGAGAAACGTAAAGTAGCCAAAGTCTCCCAAGAAGTCCAAAGATCACAAGGTTCTGCTCAAGCTGGTATAAGTAATGTTCAAGCTGCTGTCAGTGATCCTGCTCCTTCTGTTCAAGCTGCTGCTCCTATTCCTCAATCAGATACAATTTCACAAGCAAAGCTTGATCAGGTTAAAAGGGTGCTGTTTGAGCATCAGCTGTAAAAAGTGATGGAGATTGAAAAGTCCCTCGACCAGCATGATTTCTCAAAACCTCTTATTACTTACTGGTATGCTAAGCCAATGGATAACATTGACTTAAGATATTATTTTGTAGTAAGAAGAGAAACTGGTTCTGAGGAAGAATATAAAAGTATGATGTATATGGTCCAAGGGATGGCCAGAGATGAGCTAACCAGAATGTATCATGTTGGGACTGCAACTCAAGTTAGATCTTCCCTCCCACAAGTAAAGCAAGCCATTAAAGATCTGCAGAGCATTTTTGATCCTGAGTCAATAAGGAAGGATATAGAAGATGCCAAGGAGATGAAAATTGTACAAGTTTATCTGTTTGTCAAATCAAAGACTTACAGAATCCGGTTTGCAAATGGATCCTGTATGTTCTTCAATTTTGAATTTTATGATCTTCCAAAGGCTATGCTACTTCAGATGAGATCAGTGAGAATATATTGTGAAAAAGAAGATCTGAAGAAAGAATTTTTGAAGGCAGTTAATCAGAAACTTGCACAGTTGTAAGTTTTTGAAAGCCTTGGTTTGTAAATAACAGTTTACTTGTTTTATTTCCTTATTTGTATAGAACTTAAAGTCTTTTGTAAAGAATTTCAGTTAGGGGGAGATTGTTGGGAAATATTCTAAGTAGTTCAAACGGTTAGTTAGACTTCTCAGACTGTTAGTAGAATTTCTATGTAAGTACAAAGTTCATGCTGTTAGTTGAAGAAGTTCGAGCTGCTAGTATAAAAGTTCATGCTGCCAGAGTAATTTCACTCAAGCTGCTCTGCTCAAGCTGCTAAGAGATTCAAGCTGCTCAACAGTTTCGTAAACAGAAAGTACTGATATTCAGGAAAAGATATTTACACGAAGATTCCAGCATATCTACTATCAGAGAAGTCAGAGTCCTTCAAGGAAACAAATCAGAAAGCATTATAAATACATAGAATAGGTTTTTCTATTGTATCAAGTTTTCTGCACATTCAAGTTTGTAATTGCTTTTTGTTTAAGTTTACATAAGCCTCTAAGGTTGAAAAACCCTAAGAACAATTTGTATTCTTCATCTAATCAAACAGATTAGAGGTGATTGTAATCATTCAGTTCAGCAATACAAGCAGTTTTGGTTTATTCATTTATGTTTATCTGTTATGGATTCTGAAAGCTTTTATTAAAATAATTAAGTGTTATTCTGCAAACTTCTTAATTAGATTTTGATTTAATACAAGATTATTGGTTTACACTCTGATCAATTCAAATCGGTTAATCTTAGGTAGTTAAGTTAGATCCTGACATAAATCTTGACCAGAAGTTTTTCACTACTTTATCTTTGCCTTTGTTTATCTTTAAAAGATATTTAAGACAAATCAAACTTAGAAGATTTAGCAATATTCTTTGCACTTTCTAAAGATAAATCAGAATGATCAACTTTATTGTTTAAACAAACATTATAATCCTTAACCTCTGATTCATTTGAAGAAGGGCAAACATTGAATTGCTTAGAAAGATGAAGTATTTGATCTTCTAATCTTTTGATGATTTTCAAATATGAATTTCTGTCATCATCAAATGATTGGAAATCAGTTTCGAATGATTGTTCTTTAATTAAGAACAACTTTCGCTCATCTTCAAACAATTCAGATTTCCCTTTGAAATCTTTTTCTTTAAGTAAGAACTCATTTCTTTCTTTCTCAAATAATTCTTTATTTAATGAAAACTCCTTTTTAAGAGAAAAGAATTCTTTGGATTTGATTGAAACATAACTTTGATCAGGATGATTTGTCTTTGACAGTGTTTATTTAAGATCTTTAACTTTCTTGTACAAAACAGATCGTTCAAGCAAAAGATATTCTAGTTGATTTGCATTTTGAAAATTCTCTTGTTTAGAATTTTCAACTTCCTTTGATAATTCAGATATTGCACAATGAAGCTCTTCTTTTTCAGAAATCAAAACTTTTATTTTACATTCATCAGACTTTAATTTCTCCAAAAGTGCAACATTTTCTTTAGTCAACACTTTAACTTGATTTTCAGCACAAAATAAATCTTCTTTAAGTTTAAGAACCAGTACCTGATCAAGCTTGTATCTCTCTTGATAAACATCAATTGTAGCTTTGAGTTCTCGAATTTGTATATCTTTGGCTGTCTAGTTATCTTGAAACATCCTGATGATATAAATGAACAAAAATCAAATCAAGTCAAAAAAGAAGTCATCTATGGTCAAAAGAAGTCAACAATGTCAAATATAATCCAATGAAAGATTAGAAAATATCAGCAAGTTCAAGGTTGTTCGAGGATAGAAATCCACTGTTGAAGCTCTGGAAGATGTATCTGTGGATGATGACGTGTTGAAAATCAGCTTTTTTTTTTTTTTTTTTTTTGCAGAAATTGACGTTGAAATTTCAGTTTTTTTTAGAAAATGCCTGTAACTTTTTTCTGGAGTCGAATTAGGCCTCGAAAATTGCCAAAACCGGCTTTGCCGGTTTTAGAAATCGTAGATCTCGGTTCAAGCTTCTATTGGACGTAAGGTAGGCAATGTAACGATGTTCCAGTGAAAAGTTACGGCCAATTTAAGGAGAAAAGGTCATACAGTCAAAAGTTAGATATTCTGAATTGCGGATTTCGAACTTCCAAGATCTTTTATGGAACTTCGAGTAATTGAGTGAATCTCGAATGGACTTATACAAAACTCGATTGAATCTTGATCAAACTCGAGTGACGTTTGATCAAACTCGGTTCATTAAGAATCAAACTCGGTTGATTAATGATCAAACTCGGATGATTAATGAACAAACTCGGATGAATAATCAACAAACTCCGATGCCTAAGGACCAAACTCGATTGACTATCAAACTCGGTTGATAAAGGGTCAAACTCGGATGGTTAAGTATCAAACTCGATCAATGCTATATCAAACTCGAAGTAAGTACGATCAAACTCGGTTAAAGAATGATCAAACTCGATCCACAAGTATACAAACTCGGTCAACAAGTAATCAAACTCGGATGAATAAGTGATCAAACTCGGTTAATACTTGACAAAACTCGGTCAAAGCTTTATCAAACTCGGTCAAAGAGTGATCAAACTCGGTCAACTCTTTGATCAAACTCGATCACTTCTTTGATCAAACTCGGTCATTTCTTTGTAAAACTCGATCAACTCTATGAACTTAATATTGCCCGAGTTTTAACAATTTTCAACAAAAACAAGTTTAAATTCAATCTTTTGACTAAAAAAATTCACGAAATGATCTCAAATTAACAACGAAGGTTCAGTTTTCATACAGAAACACTTTTTCTAAAGAAATTTTGTCTAATTTCAGATTAAACACCAAAAAATAGACAAAAATCAGTAAGAACACAAATTTTTTTGAAAATTCAGTAAAATCCAAATTAATTTCTGTGTAATTGGAGTTAAAATCAGAGACTTATCTCAATGAATTCATCATTAAAAACTCTACCTTCAATCCAATTTTCACTTCATTTCATCCACAGAATCAATAACCAAAGATGATTTTCTGATTTTGAAGGTTTTCGATGAAACAGTGCTTCGAAAAAAATATTTTGAGATTCAAAAATCACTTGATGTTTGCCATATTAGGCTCTGATACCAATTGATAATTCAATATCCACAATCAAATATTAACAATATACTCATAATACAATTGAATCAAACTATGACCAAATGCTTTGAAATAGAAAGTAGATAAATATTTACATCAAAGCGCCTTTTTCTCTGTTCTTGATTTCTTGCACAGAAATCAAAGCAGACTTTTTTCTGATTCGTACATTCACAATTACAGCCATTACCTATTTGTACAAAATACAAGAATGAGATATTTACAATAAGCACCCCTAACTTTTACAATTAAAATTATTTTCAACTCTCTCTCTCTCTCTCTCTCTCTCTCTTTATATATATATATATATATATATATATATATATATATATATATATATATATATATATATATATATGTTCCTAACATACAGAATTGAGATTAAATTGTATATGTGTTTAAGTTGTATAGTCATTCTAAAACTAAAGATAGATTTACATGGATTCGTATGTTAGTTTAATTTTGTTAAACGGTCATCAATACATGGTCAGTTCATGCGTTAAGTATAAGGATCATATCTTATGCAATCATAATGTTTCGTAAAAACAAGACAAGTAATGATTATATGTGTGTCTATTATGTTCATAAATGTAATATCATAAAAAGTCTAATTAACTCCTAAGTCATATGTCAAAGCTAATACGATCATGTTACTTAATGTCAACAAGTTTAAGACCATGGCATCACTTGTTTGTGAGTTTTAATTATGTTTTAAGTCCAAATCCAAAAACAGTCACTATAGTATGTCCATTGTACGTATAATTTCAATATACATAACAAGTCTAATTACGATTTAAATCATATACATAAAGCCATAGAATGTCATAAATAATAACAGAATTCTATAGTTGACTAGTACAAAGTCATTTAATGTCTATAAAACTTATGTGTATAGGAATGTCAAATAATGAACAGGTTTAACTGAATCTGAACTGAGTAAAAATGTCAAAGTCTCCTATAGTAAGTAAAGTCTATAAAAACACTTAAACATCCTTCCATATAACCATAATACAACACACATGATAAACATTCAACCCATAATTAATACAATAGGATTAATAAACCAAACATGCAGAAAAGTTGAAATCACATCGGAAGTAAAGCATAAAGTAATTAAGTCTACAAGGACAATATTGTCTATCAAAAGCTCAATAATTATTACATCATCAAACATAGTACCCAACCCCAAAGTTACCAAAAGCTCTAAAAGTCCACAGGTAGTCTTGTATTAACAACCTAAGTAGAAGGCCCAACAATGTGTTTTCCTTTCCTGAAAATATTTATAAACCATTCGTACGCTATATGCTTAGTGAGATAATAGATTACATATTCTACAAATAAGTCATGCAAACCATGTGTATATATATGAGCAATGTTTTCTCTTTCATGCAGAGGGGACAGATAACAACTCTTCATCATGTTGGGAAGCATGGACATCAAAGAGTTCATCGTGCTGGGAAGCACGGATCCTGAGACATAAGTCTCAATGGTTGCTCAGATATAGATCAAGGATGTACAACCTGGCTAGAATGAGTATGAGATGATCAATCCCTGATAGTGACCAGCTGTCAACCTTAGCCCAGATCACACCAGATTATGAGTCTATCGTCATGCCAAAACATGTTACCAAAAGATGCATCTTCAATTGAACGTTGGCTACATGTTTATAACATGTCAAGTATAAGGGTGCATCATTATCAATAAATCATATCAGAGTGCCAATAATGTATGAATAACAGGAACAAGCCATCATGTATGAGTAATGCAATGACAACATATGCTGGAATAGTAATCTATTACTCATAGTGGTTTATTACGTTATTTTATCAAGGATGTCCTGGAAGACTTCCACAAGGTCTTACATAACACCATTATGTATCTTTACTTGTCTTTGTAATCTTTACTAAGCCAAACAACCGCTTGATCACCTCAATGTGTGTTAAATAACGCCACAAAGATCCTGTTATGACAACGTATAGTACCTATATCAATATTTTTTTCATTTCATATATTTCTTGTTAAATTATCATAATCCAAAGTTCAACTTTGAATTCCACAAATTAGATCCTATGTTCGGACCACAATCGAAGTTCGCATGGTCCAAACTTTGGATGGTCTGAAGTTCCATAATTAGAAGTTTCAACTATCATCTTCAATCTTATGATCCAAAGTTCGGATGTCATCATATGCCTGAAGTTCGAATCCCAGTATGATCCTGAGATCTGTCATTCCAGCTTATCATTCGAAGTTTGCATGGTCCAAAGTTCGCATTATCCAAGCTTTATCGTTCATAACTGATGTTTATGTGTGGTCCAAAGTTTAGGTGATCCGAAGTTCATATCATCCGAACTTTATATGATCCGAAGTTCATCCCTTGTGCAGTTCATAAATTTTCTAGATTTTATCGTCCATTTATTTGTACCAATCCTATGAGTGAAATCTATCAGTCAACAACCAAAATACTTTTATAACCCTTTATTTAACATCAATTCAGTGTTTGTTGCACAAAATCAGGCCTAACTAGCCCGTGTTGTTCACTATGCGACATGCACAGTTCACACACACACACACACACACTAAAATACATGGTTAAGATCAAAATTATATCTAGGAGTTGAATCTGAAGCTGAAATCTTGTAAAATACTTGTATATCACTCAATTTTGACGTTCCAACTCATAAATACATCATGCAAATAACAAGATTAACACCAATCTAGCATTTGGTTCATGCCAAAAATTAAACCCAAAAGTCCCCAAATTCGTAAATTTCAGAAATTCTTACCTCAAATCGATTGTTGTAGTAGTAATAGCTTATTCTAAGCTACTAAATCCTAGATTTTCAGAACTTAAGATCAACAAAAACGAGGCTTTGATTTTTAAAGAGAGAGGGAGAGAGCCGAGAGAGATGTGAGTTTTAAAGAGAGAAAGTATGTTCAAGCAAATGAGAGTATAAAAGGAAACTTCTAAGGAATGTGAGATAACCAAGAGTGTGATATTCAGAACGTGCAAAGAATTGTTTTTTCATGCATGCAAAGTCTGCTTGAATAAAATAGTTGAGTGTATCCAAGCTGTTCTTGTTTAAGCTGTCTGTCTGTCTTGTTATATCAGTGAGTTCATCTTTGTGAGCGTATTCATTGTAATTGGTCTGAGTGTGTTTTAGATCAATAGTCTCTGTCATCTCAGCTTGAACCATTCTGCAGTTCAAGCTTGTTTGTAATTAACACTTGTTGATAATATACATACAAACATTGAGAAAGTGTGTTGAAATTTTAAATAGCTGTATTCACCCCCCCTCTACAGTTTAGAGCAACATACTAGGGAAACCTTTTTGGACCTACTACTGGTATCAGAGTAGTTTAGAGTGTGTGTTAACTCTATATCTCTCATCACTCCCTATTTCCCATCATGGACAACAGTGCTGCCAGCTCTTCCTCTTACAATGACAATGGTTCAATGGCAAACCCTCCCAAATTCAATCATCAAAACTTCTCTGGATGGAAGTGCAGAATGATGCTCTACTTGGAGAATCTGGATGTATAACTACCAGAGATAGTAATGGAAGGTCCCTATGTGCCAACCTCTGTTACTACGTACTATAACTCCTGCTGCTGAAGGAGCTGTTTCTGAAGCTAGGACTATTGAGAAGGCAAAAGCTCAATGGTCTGATGAAGACAAAAGGCTGGTTGCTCTTGATGCTAAGGCTAGGAACAATCTTGTTATTTCTCTCCCTGATGATGTGTTCAAACAGGTTGAGAAAATGAAGACTGCAAAGGAGATGTGGGATACTTTGTGTACCGTCTATGATGGTCCCACTATCACACTGGATAACAGGATCAACAATCTTGTGATACCGTATGAGTTGTTCTTTGCAAAGCCAAAGGAGTCACTCACTGAAACCTACACCAGGTTCACTGCCTTGATAAATGATCTCAAAGCTGTTGGGATCACTAAAGACAACTTAACTTTGGTGAACAAATTTTTGGACATCCTGCCTGAGGGATGAAATTACTTCTCTACTATCGTCAGAAACTCAGGCACCATCAGAGGCATGGATCTTGTGAATCTTTATGGATCCTTGTTGAATGATGAACAGTCAAGGCAACAGAAAAGAAATGTCTTAGAGATGTCCAAAAGAGGTCCTGCCTTAGTGGCCAGCGTGAGACAACCTGCTGGTCAGGTATGTGATGTGTTCACACAAGCTGATCCACAGGCTGATGATGAAATGGAAGAATAGTCAGAGGAAGAATACGGTGAAGACCTTACTGAGTTTGATGATGAGCAAAGGACTGCTATGCTTGTTAGAAAATTTAATAAGAAGAGGTTTGGTGGAAAGATGCTGCAAAAGAAGTCAGGTGCCATAAAAAAGAAGGCATTTGACAAAACTAAGGCTGAGTGCTTTAAATGTGGCAAAACAGACCATATAGCTACCGACTGTGTGTCTAAAGCTGTTGGCTCCTCATCCAAACCATACAATACAAATAAAGATGATGGCTATAGGGTTAATTACCTAATGACCATGGCTAAGTTGAGAAAGTTGGAAGACTTAGTGGCTTCCAACAAGCAGAAGGGACTCATGGCTGAGACTTGTGACTGGGAGGAGTCTGATTCATCATCTAATGAAGAGGACAACAATTGTCTGATGGCCAACACTGATGTCCCCTCAACAAGAAATTTCAAACAGGACTTGGTTGAAGCTGAAGCTCTCAACAGTTTGGTGAACTGGAAAACCAACTATGATGTATAAGGTACAAAATTTTATGGATTACAATTCTGATGAAAAAGTTAAAATGTTTGAATATTTACTTGTTGATTTAAAAGCTGCTGTTGAGAAGCATGATGCTTTGAAGTCCGAGATCTCTAAGTTAAAAACAGATCTTGAAACAAAAACTAATGAACTGGACAGCTTTCATAAGTTAAAAACTGAACTTGATGAAGTAAAACACATCAACACCATTTTATTAGAAGAAAGAGAGAGAGAGAGAGAGAGTGAGAGAGAGAGAGAGAGAGAGAGACTCAAAGCATGCTAAGATTCAAAAGATTGTTGACTATTGGTGTCAATCAGCACAGAAAGTCCACCACTGTACCAGTCAGCAGATCCCTGCTCAAATCCAAGCCTATCTTGGAGGGGATCTTGATACAGCAGCTTTAATTGTTGAAATTAATAATATGGAAAGACTTATCCACACTTGGTGAGCTTCCAAGTACTTTTATCCAAAGAGTAAATGGAAAGCTGGTCTCAACAAACAGGTTTGTCAGGCATCAAAACACTGACAGTTTGTGTGAAAAAGCTTTAAAGACTGATGATGGAATATGTTCTCTATCAAATCAGCCTGCTAAGTGCATAACTGGTTCACATAAACAAAAGAAGGTAAAACAAGTTCAAACTGCAGTTTAGACACTAAACCTGTCAACAAGACAGGTTCTGGATCAAAAGCTGATGGGAAGAAACCTGTTAACCCTTTTGATGCTGAACATTTTGAGAAGAAGTTTTCAAAAGGATAGCAGCTTGCTTTCAATAGGGGTAAGTCTCATGTTGAAAGCAAATCTTCTATGATTTCCAATAAGTTTTTAAATCATAGTGGAAAGCTGGTTATAAATGAAGGAAAATATTTTAAAATCAGAAGTAATGATTATGTTGATAGGCAACATTCATCACATCTCAGTAAAGGCAATGGCAAAGGCATTGCTCATCCTGAGAAAGCTGGGAATAAGTTTCCCAAACCCGTGGTAGGACAAAAGCCAATTAAACTTTATGTGTTTGATCTTTGTCCTCCTAAAAAGAGGAAAGAGGACACAGACAAAGCTGTTGTTGTTATACCTTCCACTCAATCTGTTGGTTCTTCTAAAAATAGTGATAAGTTTGATAAACCTATTGAGAAGACCAACAAGAACATCCCACAGTTCCAGTCATGCTTATTCTGCTATCTCCGCTACAAAGAGCGGTAGAAACAGAAAGGGTTAGGGATTATATCAGGGAATTTTATCCGGATGAGGTTCAGTCAGAACCGACTGAGCCTAACCAATCCGAAGGTGAGGCTCGAGTGAGTGAGTCAGAGGGAGATGAGGCGGAAGTAAAATAATCATTGGGTATGGGTGAGCGGGAGATTGTTCAAGAAAGAGAGGGAGTTGTAGGTGAGGAAGCAGAGGCGACGGATTCTGAAAGGACCGTCTCTGTCTTAAGAGGGCTCGAGGTAACATCCGAGGGAGATCTAAGCCCAATAAGCCGGACAACCCCTCATAAGACCATCAGTCCAATGGTCGAAACAACCCCAACCACCCACTTAATGTCCTCTCAAAAGGACATTACTTCATTCCACGATGAATTAGCACATACTCCATCACCCTCTCACTCGAAGAGTCGTGGTGTTGAAATCGGTCACGTGTCGCCCCCAGTGACCAAACTTCATTCGTCCACAGCTCACTCCCCACCCCCACACACTATGCACGACGCCTTCGTGGTGTCCCCAGATGAACGAGCTGCCTTCGTGGCAGCTCCACAAACTTCTAGATCTGAGCATCCCGCAGTGGAGCAAGAAGTGATGGAAGGAAGACCTGAAGTTTCATCTTAAATGCCGTCAACTTCAGGCCATCCCAAGATTATTCTCGGGATGCTAACAGCAGCTTTACGTGCTGCTGGAGTTGTCACCCGGGCTGACCTGGACACTCAGAAGGAGGCTGCTGAGGAAAGACATACCACCCTTCTCTCATTTATTATGGGTAAGGGTGTCGCTTCTGAGGATCTGCCTCCACCAGGAACCCATTCAGTCCAAGCACAGCTTTCTGATCCCTCAGACAAGATAGATGCACTGACAAGATTGATTCTACAAGTCCAGGAGCAGCTCAACTCCCGTATGGACCGTCTTGAGTCTGCTGTGATAGAGCTTCAGTGCCGTCCTCAGGCTGAATCTCAGAAAAGAAAACATGACGATCAGGACGACCCTGATCGCCATGAGGGGCAGAAACGCCGAAAAATTTAGTCTGAGGACCCGATCATGGTTGTAGGGGGAGCAGATTCTCAGGGAACAGATTTCCAGGGGTCGGGGGAACAAAGGTTTGCGGCTCAGGATATGATAGAAGGCGAGCCGTTGGTTGAAGGTCCCGCTCTGTTGAATCCAATGACAACAATGGTCGAGTATGAACCCGTACATTAAAAGTCGAAATCATATTGGTGTCTGATTCAGACTCCGATATTGATGACGACTATCCTTTACTTACTCCAAAGCCTGAGCACGAGTCGCCACAAAAATCATCCTCATCCTTCGAATTTCTAAACTCCCCACCCCATATACCACAACAAGAGATTCCATCATCAATCCAAGCTCCCTCCACTCTCAAAGAATCCCCATTAATCCAAAGCCCCCCCAGAATCCAAAGTCCTCCCCAAGTCCAATCCATACCCCAACCTCAAACCCAGGAACTAGAGCCCTCATGATCTAAGCTTGTACATTGTTTTGATGTGACACCTGAAAAGCCTGGTATCCACGAAGACAGCGACTTATATTGGGTAAGTTGGTACACAAAAGGTGGGGTACACTCTCTGCCAGAGGAACTGAAAGAAGAGCTCAGGCAAGAACGAAGGGGGAAAATTTTCAAACTACTTGAAGCACAGAAGGCTGAAATAGAATAGAAGATCCCCCTGTTCAAGGTCTAAAGGAGTTTTTGAAAAAGTTTCTAATTGAGCAGTTCCAGAATCCATTCCTGGAAGAAAGATTTCAGATGGTTTTCAGGAAGAAACCTGGGTGGTTTAGCAGGCGTTTATTGATTGAAGTTTCTAATGTTTCGAAAGGTGAACAGACCGAGTACAATCAAATGATGCTCAGGGAGAAAAGGTCAAAAGACAAACACTGGTCAAAGTCGAAAATTAAAAAGCTGCTCACCATCACAATGTGCAAAAGAGCTAGAGTGTTCTACCCTTCTTTTCAGGTGGAAAGAGAAGATGGAACTGTAGAGGAGTTTTATGAAAATGATCTTGACTATGTGAATGTGAACGACGTTGAGTTTTTGCACGAGAAATTGAAACACAGAATCAAAAAACGTCTGTCTCACATGACCGCCGTAGCAGCACTTACTCGAAGTATGAACCGCCGCTTCATTATCATGTGCTTAAGAGACTTCCAAATGGCAATTGAGAGCGCGCTGGTAAAAGTCGATTTAAAAGCCCCTGAGCAAGACAACTTCCAGTTAGATCAGCACCCTGCTTATAAAGTTGTGCTAGGAGGTCAGCCAGGAGTTATATTTTTGAACCAAAAAGGACAAAAACGATTCATGCGCTTCGAGGACCTCCCTTGTTACTCCGATGGAACAATCAGATTAGTCAGAGCTGAACTCACAAAAAGAATACAAGAATTTGATGCTCAGACAAATCCATAACTTAGACGCTCACCAAAGGAGATTCAAGACGTCCTCAGTGGCATTGAATATCTGAACGAAAGGCTACATATCAGGCAAGTGACAAGACGATTCGACGTCATCCTTGGCCTCCGAAAAACAACAGGTCATGCCAGAGTTCCACCACAATGATCGAAAAGGGGGAGATTGTTAGATATTTAGTTTCGATCTTGTGGATTTATTTTGTAATAAATATTTTTAGTTAATTTACTTGTAATTTATTTCTAGTTTAGTTTCTTTGTTATTAAAGTTAAGGGGGCCAAAGTGTAATTCCTTTAAAGTTTCTTTTATTACCCTAGGTATTTAGTGACCTAGGGTTGTGTGTAAAATCGACAATTGAATATTCACACGGAGAGATTTTTCTCAGCCGCCACATATTATATAAAACATTCTCTTTGTCTCTTCTCTTCATCATTACACAATCATTGAGTATTATTCTGTTTGTGTGTGATTGTTTGAGTGATTTATATACATTCACGAGTGCTGATTATCTGGGAATCATCATTAACAAGATATGTAATAGATAGTCATTTATAATAGATGTGGATTTATTAATACAAGTTATGTGTGTCAATTCATAATTGTGTATGATTTCTACATTTGCATCATAAGTTCTAGACTGTGATGTTAAGTTCTAGACTATGAAGATAAGTTCTAAGGCAAGGCCTCGAACTTAAGCCAACCCAGACGAACTTAGTGAAGCTAAGTTCATAGGGTATTGGGCATGTTCGTGGGCTTGGGCCTAAACGAACTTAACTGGCTTAATTAGAACTTAATCCGTTTTATTTTACATTCTTTGATAATTACAATTTTTTAGAGCTTGGCAAGTGCACGTGCGAGCTAGAATATGGACAATATACAAGTTGTACAAGTAGAAGCTATGACAGAAGAGGTTTTCATTTTAGAAATTCTAAATACAGACAATGTAAGTATCAGTGTTTGAATCATGTGTGATTCAAAAGTTCTGTGGAAACCAATACTAGATTACAAACTCCAGTTTTCTCTATAAATCTTTATATTCCGAATAGTTCATAGTGTGTCTTTAAAATAGACAGAAGTAAGAAACTATACCCTAAAAGATAAATATTGTAGGTTATGTTAAACATTTGAAGTAAATATTGCAAAATTCAATAAAAATCTTGTAAGAATACATTTTTAAGAACGAAATTGTCAAACACCAAATGACAACATGAACAGAATCAAAGAAGACATAAACATAGAGCTTGAATTAAACATGAAAATAAAATAGTGTAATTCAATAAAATATGTTAAGAAATATCATCTTGCGACGTGATAGTTGTTTCGTCATAAGTTTTTTTTGGAAGTCTGTAAAAGGCTAAAATACTCAAACTACCGTGAGTAGTGCCTGTTATCTCAATACTGATATTCAAAGTGTGTCTTTATATTCAAATCACTATGTAAATAGATGTGTGGATGTAACTATGATTTTGTGACAATTGATAATATCACTTGCCACTAGTGAGATTCTTATATGATAATAACTTGTCACTATACGATCAATGAGAAGCCAATCGTAACTTCATAGGAATGTAAGTGTTGGACTCCCATCTGTCAACTTGAGACATGTAAAATATCCAATATGGAATTCATATTCTTTCTGTCTGTCAATGAAAAGACTTTGTTGATCAAATAAAGTATTTCCATACTCAAAAATTGATAGATGAAGTTCATTTCAGTTATTGACACAAGTCAATACAGTTCACGATCTAGTAGGTGATTGATGATCATAGTGTCATCAATGAAATGTGATTGTCCAATAAGTACTGTTAGTTAACTCCAAGACATTGTAACTAGTTCAAGATTGATGAAAAGATAGACAACTCATCTTAATATCTTGAACTGTTACCTAATTTGACTGAAATGAATTTAGTATTTTAAATCTCGTCATCTTGGAAGGAGAACAAGTAATTGTGAGAATCATATAGTTTTATCTTAGTCTGTAAGTCAGTGAATAAGCATCATAAGGTTGAAAAAGCCAGAGCATACACTGGTGACAAAGACTAAGAAGCTGAAGTTGTAAATCACAAATGATGCTCATTTAGTAACACCAACATGTCTCATATCAGACTTGGAATTCATAATCACTTTGTAATTCCTATACTATGTCTATTTGAACATAAGCAACTTTGAGAACGAAGTTAGGCATGGTGGAGCCCATTCTGTAACAAACTGTAACACCTAGGCTTTTAATTTTGTAAAATAGATGTAATTTAATAATGATATTGAATTTTATTATTGAAATTATAAGGATTTATTTCTTTGCAAGTTATTGATGTTAAAATTTAACTGGGAATTGAAAACAAAGGGTTTAATATGTGCAGGTGAGCAAAATTTGAGTTGAGTGGTGTAATTTGCAAAAGCCCTCAAACCTACCTTATTAGATGTGCAAAGGAAGAAAAGGCTACAAATACCTCTCGACTCTCAACTTTCTCTCTCTGAAAAATACGAAAACTTCCACAAATCAACCAAAGATTTAGTTGACAAGCATTGTTACAAGAAGCTAATCAAGGATGTATAATTATTTCGAGGTAAGACTTAAAATTTACAGCGAGTTTTGGCAAAGAATGGCCCTAGTTTTGGACGAACCGGTTATGAACATGCAATGTGAATTTGTGAATGCATGCGTTAATTGATGGTTGCAGAATCAAATTTGACTCTAACTAAAATTATAACAACTGATTTCAGCTTCTAATTCCACCTAGAGATTAAGAAATCTTATATTTTGTGGGTGCGTGAACTGTGCATCTCGCACAGCAAGAAAATACGGCCATTTTGGAATTAATGCGTGAGTTAAAACACCAATTTCGTGTTAAATAACAACTTATTTAGTAGGTATAGTGTATACCGATAGATATCACTCATAGGATAGGTACAAAAATTGATGAATGATAACTCAAGAATATTTATGAACCGTAAGTGTTGATTTTCGAACTTAAGGATACGTCCGAAGTTCAGATGAAAATTTAGGAACCAAGTACTGAACTTAACTTCCAAAGTCCGTCAAGTTCGGACCATAGGTCCTAAGTTCAACTTAAAGACAGTATTACTAGATTTTTTTAATTCACGTTGAGATAAAGGTCAAAAGGCTAAAATGTCTGAAGTTCGCATGAACCCGAAGTTTGCATTTATCCGAAGTTCGGATTTATCATCCGAACATGAGCAAAAGTCCAAAGTTAGCATAAACTGCCTAAAAATGTAATGTACTTTAGCAAGTTAAACAGAGCTAAAGCATAAATAAACTAGTAGCAACCTAAATAGTCACAGTTCACAACATCTTGTGCACAACATCATACGCATAAGCAAGCATAGAAATCATTGTGAGTGGTAGATTTTACTTTTATTGCATTTTATGTAATTTGATACTTCATTCACAGAATATCTTTTATTGGCATTTTTATGAATATAAGTAGCTTAAATATGTTGCATGACATAATTCCCGAATCAGCTAAACCTCATCATACTACTTTTATATACACTTCTTTAATTATAAGCAGCTTAAATAAGTTGCATGACATAATTTCTTGATCAGCCAAAGCTCAACATACTTTCATGACTACTAAATTCAATATACTCATCATTACTTAGCCGTTATATTGTAAACCTAGCACCAACACTCTTGTACAGTGTTGGGTGGTCGTGTAAGTTACATATAGTGCTCATTTACTTGATGACAAGCACTATGGCAGCATAGCACTCCGATGATACCCACATTGCTTACTGGTAGCTAGCTAGCCCAGTATGTGGCTGATCCCCACAAAATGCGTATGCGTGGTGTTATCATCATCCTACTCTTATCGCTTTAGGTCGCAATAGCAACAACCGTTTTTACTGTTTAGCAAATTGCGGATCTTAACAACATATTGACTGGTGCCTTACATTACTAAAGCAAAGCATGGCAAGCAACACACCATGCACATAAATGCATGTAAGTTGTATTATCTGCTCACTCACTTAGCAATTAACTTACCCTCATTGACTTATTTTATTTCAAGAAAGGCAAAAGTACAACATGACCTTCTACTTAGGTTGAAACATTGAATCAGGAGGATCTAGATCACTACTCCTAAGAGATATTTTTCTTTTAAAATTGTGCATGGTTCGGTAGAAGTTTGTAATATAAAACTCTGATGTAATAGATAGTAGATGTTTACCTATTAGTACATTAGTGTATGAATATTGTGTAAGATTTTAATTATTTTATTTATGTAATGTGTGGTTTGTAATAAGCTTAAAGTTATTCGATTAGCATGGCAATTGTGTAGCTTGATCTTGGGAGTTGCATACAGTTTTAACTAGGATGTCACAGAGAATGGTATTAGAGCATTAGTTTGAGAGGTTTGGATGTTAGTGATAACACTTGGACTCGGACTTAGGCAAGATACTAGCAAAAAGCATTTAGGCTATAATCTTACCTAAGATAGGTTTGTGAAAACCTTAGGATGGGAATTAGGTCGATTTTAAAAAGGAATTGTACTTAATACATTTATGTCCACAATATTCAGATCATGTATGGAGACGAACATGGAAATGTTGGAGGTAGTCTGACTCTTCAGCAAATCATGGAATTAATGCAAGCGGCCCTGGCTCAGAACAACGATCAACAGGCTAAAGTATTGCATGATCAGAAAATGCAAATCATGCAGGAACAATTTCATCTTCGCGATGAAGCAGAAGCTAAGCGTAAGGAGGAGAGGATAGGAAAGCGCAAAGATAAGAATGTAAGAACGAATGAGGAAGAGAGAGAAAACTCAGACAAAGCGGCTATGAGTGGCTATACTAGTCAACCCTGGGGTTGTAAGTTTAAAGATTTTAAAGCTTGCGGTGCTCTACCTATTGATGGAGCAATTGACGTAATTCAAGTTCTCTATTAGATTAATCATACGAGTGAGATCTTTAGCATCAGCAAGTGTCTGGACTCGAAAAAGGTTAGTTATGCGGCTGCTTTATTCACTAGCGATGCCCAATATTGGTGGTCTACCCTGAAAAGTAGTTATGGGGAGGAGGTTGTTCAGTCGCTGACCTGGGAACAGTTTGCGGAGATGTTGAATGCCAAGTACAGCCCTCAGGATCAAATGAATAAAATGGAGATGAACCTGATGCAATTGACTTAGGGAACCAGAATGAATGATGAATATGAGTGGGAATTTCTCGACTTAGTAAATACTCTCAATACAAAGTAGATATGGAAGAGAGAAAAATAGCTAGCTCCGGATGGGGATCGGACCTGGCGTAGAAGTAAATGATGAGCACACAAAGTTTACTACCTACCTGGCAATAGTGGAAACTACTCGCATGGTCGAGCGTGACTATTCCGACACTGGATATCGCCCTAGGAGCGAGCCCAGTAATCTCATGTGCCCCTCACTACCAAAGAAATCAGGAGTTTCTTGGGTTCTTCTTGATCTTATCAGCCACAACAGCAGTCACAACCATGATAGTTTTTGGCACCGCCTCGTCAATTTTTGACTCATTCACAACGCCTCACGTCACCCCCACCATAGCAAACATGATTTTACTCGATCCATTCTGAGCCAAGTCACTGCCGCCGCTGTAAGAAATCACATATCGGGCGCTACAATCTCAATGATGTGGTTTGCTATACCTGCCATCAGATTGGGCACGGAAGTGATGAGTGTCCAAAGCGTGTTATTATCTACGACAACTATCTGCAACTAGGACATACCGTTCAACTATGCAACCCTCCTTTCAGTCTGGCTTATTCACGGCCTGATCATCGCCCACGTCTCTAACATCAACAAAGGGTATCCCCCAGACTAGTCAAGCATGTGTGGAATACCCTAGCAGACATACTGGAGCACCGACAACTAGACCACGTGCTTACATGTTACCAAAGAACAAGTAGAGTCTGGTTATTAGATGTTCAGTCATATGATCTATTCAATATATTAATCTTCAGAAAAAGTAAAGAGTTACTACTAGACAAATGACTCACCTCTAGATTATCTAAGTTGAAATCCTGCTCAGAAAAGTGTATATACGTTACTGTCATGGGTATCTAGAAAGTCGTTACTTGAAAATAACTTGAATTTCTGCTCTGTTTAAGACCATGAACAATATGCTCTGATCAATGAGATAAATGACATAAGAGTACCTATAGCCATTTAATGTCAAAGTCATAACTAAATTTTTCAAAAGCTTGTTGAGCTATATTATGATAGATAGCAAGTGAATCTTTGACTCTGAATCATAATGCAAGTTAAATCCAACGACAAAGATGCTTTCGTTATCCATAACGATGTCATAAGAAATTGTTAAAAATGTGATTGCTAAGGAGTTTATGGAAAAGAGTACCTACTCATGATTATAAATTAGCTACAGTGGTGTTAATATGATGTGATTGTTGTCATTGTCCAAATATGACAAGATATCAGTTCTATATTAATCATAAGTATCCCAATTATCTAGATACTCAGAAAGATTATGAGGTAAGTGAATTGACTCATGATCTTGAAGTAGCTGAAGTTATATGTACATATAAGACTGATGTCAAGATCTATATTTGACAAAGTGACAGTTCTGTAGTAATCATCAGTGTCACAGTTGTGCAAGTATTCATTAGATCTTAGGTATGCAGAATTAGTCATTAGATTTTATTAAAGATTTTGACTGTGAGATCTTGTACTATTCCAAAAAAGCATATATTGTTGTGAATGATATGAGTAATAAAGCTTTATATTCAACTACACAGCTATGTCATCGTTCTTAATGTGCTCTCTTCTGTAATGTGGACAATATCCAAGTTGTACAAGTGGAAACTATGATAGAAGAGGTTTTCATTTCAGAAATTCTAAATACAACAATGTAAGTATTAGTGTTTGAATCATGTGTGATTCAAAAGTTTTGTGGAAACCAATACTAGATTCCAAACTCTTGTTTTCTTCGTAAATCTTTATATTCCGAACAGCTCATAGTGTGTCTTTCAAATAGACAGAAGTAAGTATACCAAAAAAGATAAATATTGTAGGTTATGTTACATATTTGAATTAAGTATTGAAAAATTCAATAAAAATCTTGTAAGAATACATTTTAAGAAAGAAATTGTCAAACACGAAATGACAACATGAACAGAATCAAAGAAGACAGAAACATAGAGCTTGAATTAAACAAGACAATAAAAACAGTGTAATTCAAAGAAATATGTTAAGAAATATCATCTTGCGACGTGATAGTTGTTTCGTCATAAGTTTTGTTTGGAAGTCTGTAAAAGGCTAAAATACTCAGACTACCATGAGTAGTTCCTGTTGTCTCAATACTGATATTAAAAGTGTGTCTTTATTTTCAAATCACTATGTTAGTAGATGTGTGGATGTAACTCTGATTTAGTGACAATTGATAATATCACATGCCACTAGTGAGATTCTTATATGATAATAAGTTGTCACTATACGATCAATGAGAAGTCAATCGTAACTTCATAGGAATGTAAGTGTTGGACTCCCATCTGTCAACTTGAGACATGTAAAATATCCAATATGGAATTCATATTCTTTCTGTCTATCAATGAAAAGACTTTGTTGATCAAATAAAGTATTTCTATACTCAAAAATTGATAGATGAAGTTCATTTCAGTTATTGACACAAGTCAATACAGTTCACGATCTAGTAGGTGATTGATGATCATAGTGTCATCAATGAAATGTGATTGTCCAATAAGTACTGTTAGTTAACTCCAAGACATTGTAACTAGTTCAAGATTGATGAAAAGATAGACAACTCATCTTAATATCTTGAACTGTTACCTAATTTGACTGAAATGCATTTAGTATTTTAAATCTAGTCATCTTGGAAGGAGAACAACTAATTGTGAGAATCATAAAGTTTTATCTTAGTCTGTAAGTCAGTAAATAAGCTTCATAAGGTTGAAAATCCAGAGCATACACTGGTGACAAAGACAAAGAAGCTGAAGTTGTAAATCACAAATGGTGCTCATTCAGTACACACCAATATGTCTCATATCAAACTTGGAATTCATAATCACTTTGTAATTCCTACACTATGTCTATTTGAACATAAGCAACTTTAAGGACGAAGTTAGGCATGGTGGAGCCCATTCTGTAATAAACTGTAACACCTAGGCTTTTAATACTTGTAATTTGGTAAAATAGATGTAATTTAATAATGGTATTGAATTTTATTAATGCAATTATGAGAATTATTTCTTTGCAAGTTATTGATGTTAAAATTTAACTGGTAATTGAAAACAATGGGTTTAATATGGGCAAATGAGTAAAATTCAAGTTGAGGGGTGCAAAGTGCTAAAGCCCTCAAACCTACCTTATTAGATGTGCAAAGAAGAAAAGGCTACAAATACCTCTCGACTCTCAACTTTCTCTCTCTAAAAATACGAAAACTACCACAAATAAAGCAAAGATTTAGTTGGCAAGCATTGTTACAAGAAGCTAATCAAGGATCTACAATTATTTCAAGGTAAGATTTAAAATTTACAGCGAGTTTTGGCCAAGAATGGCCACAGTTTTGGACGAACCGGTTATGAACATGCGATGCGAATTTGTGAATGCATGCGTTAATTGATGGTTGCAAAATCAATTTTTCCCTCTAACTAAAGTTATAACAACTGATTTCAGCTTCTAATTCCACCTAGAGATTAATAAATCTTATTTGTTGTGGGTGCGTGAACTGTGCATCTCGCACAGCAAGAAAATACGACCATTTTGGAATAAATGCATGATTTAAAACACCAATTTCGTGTTAAATAACAACTTATTTAGTAGTTATGGTGTATACCTATAGATTTCACTCATAGGATAGATACACAAAAATTAATGAATGATAACTCTGGAATATTTATGAACTGCAAGTGTTGATTTTCGAACTTAAGGTTACGTCTGTAGTTCAGAACATCCGAAGTTCGGATGAAAATTTAGGAACCAAGTACTGAACTTAACTTCCGAAGTCCATCAAGTTCGGACCATAGGTCCGAAGTTCAACTTAAGGACAGTATTACTAGAGAGTTTAATTCACATTGAGATAAAGGTCAAAAGGCTTAAATGTCTGAAGCTCGCATGAACCCGAAGTTTGCATTTATCCGAAGTTCGGATATATCATCCGAACTTGAGCAAAATTCCGAAGTTAGCATAAAATGCCTAAAAATGCAATGTACTTTAGCAAGTTATATTGCACCTTATAGATTAATTATTTATCAAATGTTAAATAGAGATAAAGCATAAATTAAACTAGTAGCAACCTAAAAAGTTAGAGTTCATAACATCTTGTGCACAACATCATAAGCATAAGCAAGCATAGCAATCATTGTGAGTGGTAGATTTTACTTTTATTGCATTTTATGTAATTTGATACTTCATTCGCAGAATATCTTTATTGGCATTTTTATGAATATAAGCAGCTTAAATAAGTTGCATGACATAATTCCCGAATCAGCTAAAGCTCATCATACTACTTTTATATACACTTCTTTAATTATTACCAGCTTAAATAAGTTACATGACATAATTTCTTGATCAGCCAAAGCTCAACATTTCAAACTTTTGGGACATTAAAAACGCGAACGTTTTACAAAATTTTGGATTCGTAGACCCAAGTATTATGTCATCTACATATATTTGTATTACTATGATATCAGATTCTTGACGTTTTATCAACATGGTTGTGTCAACTGCACCTTTGTTGAAACCACATTTAATGAGATAGAGTGATAATGCATCATACCATGCTCGTGGTGCTTGTTTAACACCATACAGAGACTTATCTAAAATATATATATGATCAGGCTTAGAGGGATCTATAAATCCTTCGGCTTGATATGTATATACTTCATCTTTTAGTTCCCCATTCAAAAACGCTCTCTTAACATCCATCTAATATACTGTGAAGTGAGCTGCAAAGGCTAAAAACATCTGTATCGCTTCGATTCTGGCAACTGGTGCAAACGTCTCATCGTAGTCAATTCCCTCCTGTTGACTGTATCCCTTGGCAACAAGTCGTGCTTTATTACGGATGATCACATCGTGTTCATGCTTCTTATTTTTGAAGATCTAATTCGTGCCAATGATGGATTTATCCTTCGGTTTTTCCACCAAACGCCAAACTCTCAACCATCCAAATTGATTTAGTTCCTCTTGCATGGAGACAATCCAATCAGCATCCTGAAGAGCTTCTTTAATGATTTTTGGTTCAAACTTACTCAAGATGTTTGAGAAAAGACACTCGTTGTTTGTAGCTCTTCGAGTTGGAACCAATGTAGAGGGATCTCTGATGATGTATTCTGGAGGGTCATTCCTTGTCCATTTATGCGTATCAGGATATGGTTGAAGATGGTCTTTATTGGGGTCTAAATCAAGGTAGGGTTGACGGGGAGGAGATTCCGAAGTTGTTGGAATCTCAACTGGAATATGGGATATGGGGATCTGGTTATTCAAGGGTAAAGATTGAGATTCTGAAGCTGTAGGTTGTGGTATACTATCAAATGAAACGACTACAGAATCTCCAGAAACTGCTGGTTTGGAATGATTTAAGAAGACAACAGGATCTTCAGTAACCTTGTCAGGAACCAAAATAGGCATATCAGTTTTGGCTTTATCAAAATAGTCGTCAAAAAAATTCTCAAAATTAAAGTGTTTAAATCATTCGATTCATCATTAAGCTCAGATGACTTCATAGAAGTATTCTTTTGATGATCGGCTCCTGAACTAGCATGTCCAGGAGCCATTGTGATGCCTTCATCGAATTTGACATTCACGCTCTCATTGACAGTCTTCGTGCATTTGTTGTCACTCGGAAAGCGATAGATTCCTTGGAGTAGCCGATAAAGATTCGTTCATCTGCTTTCTGGTTGAATTTCGCCAAATTGTCTTTACAATTTAGAATGAAACATCTGCAACCAAAGACATGGAAAAATTTAACATTAGGAATTCTTTTATTAATCAATTCGTATGGCGTCTTTCCGAAGCGTTTGTTTACTATGGTTATGTTTTTGTGTAAAGCACGGTGTTTCTAAAGCTTCAGCCCAGAGGAATAACGACATATTAGAATAAGCTAGCATCGTCCTTTAAGATTCAACAAGAGTGCGGTTTCGTCGTTCAACCACACCATTTTGTTGGGGGCTACGAGTAGCATAGAATTGATGAACTAAGAAAGGTCTCTAAGGACTTGTTCTTAAATTCAGTACCATTATCAAATCTAATGGTCTGGACAGTCAGCTGTAACTTGACTTGAATTTTGCGTTGGAAGTCAATTATGATGTCTGTAGCTTTAGATTTGCATCGCAGAAAGAAAACCCACGTTTATCTCGAGTAATCATCGACGATTACAAGAACATACTTTTTCTTGTTCATACTTTGTACTCTCATTGGCTCACAGAGATCCATGTGAAGCAGCCTTAAAGGCTTAGTTGAAGAGTGTTCAACTTTTGATTTATGTGAAGCCCTCACCATCTTCCCTTTCTTACAAACTGCACACAACTGCTCTTTCTAAAATTTGAGAGTTGGAAGGCCTTTGACTAAACCTTCTTTGGCAAGGTTATTCATATCTTTGAAGTTCAAGTGGGAAAGATGGCGATGACACAACCACGACTCCTTTGTAGATGCCTTAGACAGTAAGCAGACATATTTTAGGTTGGCCAAATCGATAGAGTACAAGTTTGTCTTTCTAGCTCCAGCAAGAATTTCCTTTCGTTCCCTAGATCTTATACTACATCTGTTTGCTTTGAAATTGACCTCTAACCCTTTATCGCACAACTGACCAATGCTAAACAAATTATGACCAAGACCATCAACATAGAAAACGTTTTGAATTGTGATCTTGTCACATTCCAAACATCCATAGCCTCTGATTAGACAGAACTGATCATTGCCAAACCTAACCGTCCCACAGAATTTATCTACGAAATTTGTAAGGGTGTCTTGCTGTCTGGTCATATGCTTTGAACATCCGGAATCAAGGTACCACTCATGATATACCTACAAGTCGAAGTAAACAGTGAGGTACCCACTTAAAGTTGGGTCCTTTGGAGTTAGGTAACTCATGTGGTGCAATGTTAGGTATGGAAACAACAACATTCTTAACTTCAGGAACCCATTTCTTGATAGTTTTCTTCGGTATCCAGTTTTGAACAGTTCTGTTAGAAACTGATTTGTGAATTGATTTCTTTGGAACCCCTTTCTGTCTAGACTTGAGAACCTTGTTCTTTTCTACCCACACATGCACATTAGACTTGGAAAAAGGTTTTGCATTCAAACCATAACAATCAACAGAGTTTAATGACATCAAATCAGCACGAGAGTATGTAAGACAATTTTTAGTAGCTAAGTTACTACAAACATTTTTCCCTAAAGAACTATTCCTATCTGTAATACTACTATCTTTTATCCTCCACTCTTTTCAAAAATTATCCTTTTTCTTTGCAATCTGCTTCTTTCTCCTAACTTGTTTGGATGATCATTTCACAAGATTATCTGACATAAATGAAGAACGAAAATTAGTCGAATTGGAATAAGCATTAACCTGCAAAATTTTCTTACAATAAGAAGAATCTGAACTCTTTGCTTTTGTAACCTTTGAAGATGATGATTCACCTTTTTCAAATGTTGAATGAGCACATGTAACTTTTGCTTTATCCTTGCGTTGCAAATCAGGTGATGAAACGGATACAACTCTGAGAGTTCAGGTACTTGTTTCAAGATACCAACTATTCCCTTGGTTTTAACAGTCTCTTTTGCGTTAAGAGGTTTAACACATTTATCAATCTTGACAAGAAGTTCATTAGAAGGATGAACCTTAGAGTTCATGAATAGATCAAATTCCTCTTCTAAGTTAACGGTTTCTGCAATAGGAGAAGTATTCTGAGACATCCTCATGTATTAATGATATAATTGATAACACCAGGATCAACATACAACCCAATAATTAACATGCAGTTTAAATTGATAAGCTTAAAGTAGTTTTAAGTAGCTCCACGCTAAAGCAAGAAAATTGTATGAACTACAGTGATATAGTCTAACTATATCATCTCTGTACCAAATAGCTTCTAAGGACACCAAGTTATGAAAGAATTGCCTAGGAGGAAGCTTCAGCTACACCTTTGCCTTTGCCAAAAATATTGAAAGTCAACGGGTAAGCTAATGCTTAGTGAGATAAGAGATTATATATTCAACAAATATTTCTTTACAAACTATTGTGAAAACGAGCAGTGCAAGCCCCATTACAAGTGAAAACCATGCAGTGCAAGCATGGGGTTTGGCAGTTCAAAATGTTGATCAGGGATTTGTCGAACCTGAGGAAAGTGAATGGGATGATCAGTCCCCGACAGTGGCCTGTTGTCAGCCCCAGTCCAGGTCGCATCAGATGGTGAAGTAATTATCATGCAGTGCAAGCGTGATATATGAAATGCACTTTGAATTGAACGCTGGCTACATGTATGTTACATGTCAAGTACAAATGTGCATCATAACAATGAATCATATGTGAGTGCCAATTGATGTATATTGAACAGTGTGAACGTGCCATTGAAAAGTAAATGAATGCAAAGACAATAAATTTCGAATAGTAATCTATTACTCACAGTGATTTGTACAGTGTAAGTTGGCTCTGAATCAATGTGTGTTAGACAACACCACAAAGATCCTGTTATGTCAGTGCAATAGTGTATTAATGTCAGTATCTGCTCAAAACTTGTTTTTGGAATTTAAGTAAAATGAACAGAAATTTGGACCACATCCGAATTTCGGATGAACTGAAATCCGGATGGCCCGAAGTCCACCCTTGGCATTTTTCTTTGTACTATTCATCCGAAATTCGGATGACTCTTGATCTGAAATTCGGATGACCTGCTTATCCGAATTCGTGTCTATACTTAATGATTTTGCAAGTTTTTCATCCGAGTTGCTTATGATCTGAGATTCATTTGGTCCGAAGTTTATGTGATCCGAAATTCGGATGATCAGAGGTGTGTTCATCTGATCCGAGTTTCACACTTAGACATTTTCTACTATTTTTCCAGAATATACTTTTGGTCAGTTTTTGTCTATTTTGTACTGGAAACTATTGACATGAACTTATTTGTACACTTTTAACACTTTATAACATGAAACATGACTTAAATATACCAAATCAGTCCCTTTTTCTCCAATTTTCATCACTTGTCGATGAACACACATACTAAAACACATAGTGATTTCCAAAATCGTATTTATACTTCGATTCAGAAGCTGAAATTTGGTATGTAGGATCCTTAACATTCGATTTTAACATATCAACGATAACCAACAACATGCAATTATATCCTTAACTTAAATATGTGACTTGGTTTATCACAAAACCGAACACAAAACTCTAAAATTTGTAAATCTGAGCAAGTATTACCTTGATTTGTTGCTTGTAGTGTTAATAGTTCCTCAATTGCAACTTGATTCCGATTTTCCTGCTTGTAATTCGATGATTTGTAGGGTTCTTGGTTTGTAATCTTTGAAGAACCGTTGGTTTTTAGTGAGAGAAGGAGAGAGAGAGACGGTGAGAGCTAGAGAGAGAAAGTGAAGTGTTAAAATGAATGGCATTTCCCTTTTTATTTGTTATTTTGCATTATTTGCAATTTACACCCCTTAACTTCATATTTTCTTATTTGCACCATTTTAAATACCCGGATCGGTTTCTCATTGTTATGCTTGCTCAGAAAACAACAATGATAAATTCTCATTATCATTGTCATTTTTAAAATATTTCGATCGATGGTTGTTGTATATTCTACCGATGTCGGTTCTTTGTTGTTTGCTTGCTCTAAAAACTACGATGAGGATTTCTCCTCATTGTTTTTCATATTTAAATTGTGAACGTTATTTGCTTAAACCGAAATGATATTTCATTAATACAATCAATTGAGTCTTTAAAATTGTAAATTACGAGTGATTAAAAGTAGGGATGTTACAGCATGGGCTCCACCACACCAATACTTCGTCCGCGAAGTCATGCTGTGCTAAACAGACTTGGGTATTTGGTCTTCATGTCCTCTTCAGACTCCCAAGTGTGGTTAGCTCCCCTGTGATGCTTCCACTTGACCAACACCATTTTGATTTCTTTGTTTCTTGATTTTAGTCTCTAGTATGCACTCCGGCTCATCAACAAATCTTAACTGCTCATCCCCTTGTATCACAACATGATCAGTCCATGGTTCCCTCTCGGGAACCAGACTCTTTCTTAAATACCCCACATGGAAGACTGGGTGAACTCCTGATAATTCCTCCGGTAAGTCTAAGTAATGGGACTGATTTCCAATCTTCTCAATTATCCGAAAGGGTCCTACAAACCGAGGGGATAACTTTCCTCGCTTCACAAATCTTGTGACACCTTTCATCGGGGATATCATCAAGTAAACCCAATCATCTTTTTGAAACTCTATTGCTTTGTGGCGGCGATCATGATAGTTCTTTTGTTGATCTTGCACCGTTTTCATGTATTGACGGATCAGTTGAATCTTTTCATTTGTTTCTTGTAGAAGAGTTGGTCCAGCGATAGGAGTTTCTCCTGTTTCCTTCAAACAAGTTGGAGTCCTACACTTTCTCCCATATAGAAACTCAAATGGTGTCATTTTGATGGTTGAATGGTAACTATTGTTGTAGGAAAATTCAGCCAATGGAAGGTGATCGTCCCAGTTCACTAGTACAAAAATGGTCTTTGGTCACACATGGTCGAAATCAAATCACCACACATTAAAATATTTGTGTGACTAAAGATACAAAACTAAAATTCACGTCATTCTTTTAGTCACATCTGAACTTCAGTTGTGTGACCAATCTAAAATGTATTGCCACACATTCGAACATTTATGTGACTAAAGGTTTATGGTGTTTTTTTTGCTGATTAAGTTTGAAGCATTTGTCACGTTACACATAAAAAATGTGACAAAACGGCATCACACAGTTGAACAGTGTGACCAAACGCCAATATATGGTCAAATGAAGTAATTTGTTATGTGACTAAATGATGAACTCGAGTTTGTCACACATGATTTTAGTGTAGCCAAAAGCACATACTATATGGTCACATTAGTTATTATGTGTGGCTAAAGTGTAGTGTGTGTTAGAATATAAAAATCTAATACGTATTAGTCACATTGAGTGTCATTTTGTGTGACTAAATCATATGCCACTATTTGGTCACTTGAATAATTTTTTGGGTGACCAAATCATATTCCAGTATATGGTCACATGAAGTAATTGTATATGTGACCAAATCATATTCCAGTATATAAATGTTAGGATATAAAGTAATCAAGTAATTTCATAAACTTAGGTTATATATAATCAATTCAATTCCATTCCATTCCATGAATAATAAAACTTAGGTCAAAATTAATAAACTATTTTTATAAACTTAGTTTATAAAACAATTAGCAGCTTGATAAAATGTACTAACAGCTTGAGATATTGAACTAACAGTTTCAGATTTGCGAAACAGAATTTCTCAATTTAACTCAAGTGAATAATAAAACGTAGGTTAAAATTAATCAAGTAATGTTATAAAACACTTAACAGCTTGAAAAAAATGGACTAACAACTTGAGAAATTGAAGTAACAGTTCTAGATCTGCACTAACAGGATTTCTCAATTTAACTTTAGTGAATAATAAAAGTTAGGCGAAAATTAATCAAGTTATTTTATAAACTTAGGTTATATACAATCAATTCAATTCCATGAATAATAAAACTAAATCATAATATATGCCACTATATGGTCACTTGAATAATTTTTTGGGTGACCAAATCATATTCCACTATATGGTCACATGAAGTAATTTTATGTGTGACTGAATCATATTCCAGTATATGGTCACATGAAGTAATTTTTTATGTGACTAAATCATGAACTCTAGTTTGTCACACACGATTTCAGTGTAGCCAAAAGCACATACTATATGGTCACATAATGGTTTGTGTGACTAAATCATATTTCACTACAATAACTTACTGCACCATAAAATAAAATGTCGAAGTCACATAGAAACTAAGATACGTACAGATAATCATTCCATAAATTAATTAATTAAAAGGCCATTTACAAGACATGGTTCCAGCGCACAACATGGTTCGATCATTTGGATTTTCGTATAATAATACCTTCACAGTTGCTTCGATAATAATCATCTCTTGATTTAGTACCCAAGTCACATTCATCCACACGTGGCAAAATGTTATCATTGTGAGGGTGAATGACGGTGCTAAATTCCTCATCGATTTCATCATATATATCTCTGTAATTCTTCGGAGGTGTGTTGAAGACAATAGACAACTTTTTATTGTTCTGGTCTTTCACATAAAACACTTGTTGTGCTTGTGAGGCTAATATGAATTAATCAAGCTTGTGGCCTAAAGTAGTCAGGTCAACCAATGTATAACCAAGCTTACGATCACGTTTGACCGCACCAGCCTGATGGTTAACCTAATCACATTTGAAAAAAGGGAGTTTCCTGAAACGATAATCTAGTACCCATATTTCTTGCAAAATGCCATAATACAATTTGCGTCTTGTGGTTGCTACTCCTTTGGATATGTGCATATCGTCTGTCACAACACTAACCCCACTGTTTTGGTAAACGTTGCCGCCACTACATTTAGTACGAAATGTATACCCGTTGATGTTATATGCAGTGTGTTTCAGTATGGTGGCGCGTGGTCCATGTGAAATCCACCTTACGGTTTCTGAAACACTTTCTTTGGAGATCGCTAATTCTCTGTCAACCTAAATATTATATCATTACAATTACATATATGAGCTTCAAATTGAATGAACAACTACAAACAGTTACAAAAAATAATTAATTACCTCTAGTTTTAACCAGGTAACAAAAGTTTTACTGTGCTCATCCACAAGGAATGCTTTTCGCTTACCCAGGTTTTGTGTTTCCAAAATCTGTTTGTGTCGCCTGAAAGAAGGTGTTAAGTTGCGGTCAATTAATATGTTTGATGCAAGATTTTAAGTAATTAACGAAATAGATATGTGTTGGTAATACTTGCTCGATATACGGTTCAATTTCATCTGTATTGTGTATTACGTACAAATGTGCCATCCCAAGTAGTTCTGCATAAACTTCACTTGATTTGCCGGCCGACAGTGGCTTTCCGTCTTCATTTATTTCATCACTTTCATCTGTATTACCTGGGATACCAATAGTTTTCATGGACTTTTTATATTCGCCGAAAAAATCTATTGTTTCTTCTTCAATAGTCTCCTCAGCAATGCATCCCTCTGTTTTGTTTCTATTTCGCACATGTCCTTTAATAACCTTCATACATCGTTCGAAGGGATACATCCAATGAAAGCATACCGGACCACATAAATTTACCTCCCTAGTTAAGTGCACAGTCAAATGGACCATAATATCAAAAAATGACGGAGGAAAGAACTTTTCGAGTAGGCATAGTGTGACAGAAAGTATTCTTGCATCTTATCTAGTTCATGTAACATGATTTCTTTGCTGCATATCGATTTGAAGAAAAAGCAAAACCTGATGATAGCATATTGTGTGGGTTCGTGCATGACTGACCGTATTGCAATGGGCAAAAACTCTTGCGTAAGCATGTGATAGTCATGTGATTTAAGCCCGATGAGCTTCCTATCTTTTAGGCTGACTAAAGATGAGGAATTTGAACAATAGCCTTGCGGTACCCTGATGTTGTGTAACGTTTCATGAAAGATGTCTTTTTCTTCATTCGTTAATGTGTAACCTGCTGCAGGTAGTACAAATTTGTCTCCGTCTTTCCTAGCAACCAACTCTGGTTTATTTATCCCAACTTTGCCAGATCCAATCGAGCATTCTCTCCATCTTTCGTCTTTCCTGGAACATTTAGTAAAGTTTTGAGTATGCTCTCACCAACATTCTTTTCAGTATGCATGAAATCAATGCAATGTTGAACTTCATTATGCCTCCAATACTCAAGCTTTTGATACCAAATATTGAATTTCTTCCAGTACGCACCATCTTGTTCATTTACTTGGATTGAAGTATCATCTTCTCTTCCACTTTTCCTTGTGTGCTTCTGGTTTGGTCGTTTTACCCTTCCCCAGTTATTTTCAATATCTTTGACATGGTTGTAAATGACTTTTCCAGTCATTGGTTTTGGACACGGGCGGAAATCTTGTTTTCCATTAAACGCCTTCGTTTTCCTTCTGAACGGGTGTCCCTGTGGTAGAAATCTTCTGTGACCAACATAACCCTCCTTTGATGATGTAGGAAGTCTAACACAATCAGTTTCTTTCCCACATACTACACAGCCTTTGTATCCACTAGTTAGGCAGCCACATAAAGTACCAAGTGCAGGGTAATCATTTATTGTCCATAACACAACCACACGTACATTAAACATTTTGTTTGTGGCAGCATCATATGTATCGACCCCTGTCTCGAATAAGGTTAGCAGATCATCAACCAATGGTTCTAAAAATACATCGATATCGTTTCCCGGGTATCCAGGTATCAACACAGAAAGCATTATAAACTTTCTTTTCATACACAACCATGCAGGAAGGTTGTAACTGACAAATAAAACTGGCCATACACTGTGATGCCTATTTCCTTTGTTTACGTCAACCCCATCAGCCGATATACCTAGCCTTAGATTTCTTGGATCTTTACCAATTACCGGGAATTGTGTATCTAAGGTGCGCCATGCCTATGAATTTGTGGGGTGACATAACACACCATATGTTTTCCTCCTTGTTGCGTGCCATGTTAAATATTCTGAAATTCTCTGTATCCTTAAGAGACGTTGCATTCTTGGTATTATTGAAAAATACCACATGCTTTTCGCTGGAATTTTCGCGTACACTTTATTCGTTTTCTTATCCACCTTCCATCTTGATGTCCCACAAGTTCGACACACAGTCGATTCCTCGTCCTTCCTTCCAGTAAAGAAGGTAGTTGTTTGTACAGATATCAATCTTTTTGTATCCTGAACCTATCAATTACAGATTTTTTTTGCCTCATAAGTTTTTTCAAGTAGTTTGTTACCATCCGGTAGCATCTTTTTCAATAAAACTAGTAAGTCAGTAAAGAACTTATCAGAACAGCTATGCTTACTCTTCAAGTTCAGTACTTCAACAATTGCTGATAACTTTGTGAAGTCAGGACATCCTTTGTAAAGTGGCTTCTCTGCGTCCTGTAGTAATTCTATAAACTTGACATGGTTAACTGGATCCTCATCATCAAAATTATCTTTTGCAGCATTAACTATTTCCACTGTTTCTGGGCCATTAGTTGGAACTTCTGAATCAAAAACCATCTATGTGTCAACATAATCTGTTGTACCGTTGTGATGTTTGGCAGTTAAGTATGGCTCATCATTTTCTCCATGTTTAGTCCACTTTGTGTAGTTTTGATCAATGCCTTTACAAAATAAATGGAATTCCACTTCCTCCACATTACTCATAAAATGGTTTAAACAATTGGTACATGGACATGGAATTTGAAGTTCTTTTTTATTACCTTCAGCTGGGTCGATGTTATTCATCTTCTTCAAGTTGTCTATAGCATAATCAATAAATGTTTTTACTCCATCTCTATAACCTCTGTTCAACCTTTGTAATCCCATCCAAGACTTGTCCATTTGGGTTTAGTTGAATTCTGGTTGACTGGTTGAAGATTTGATTAGTGTTGTACGGCGTTTTTTTATAAATAATTAGGGTTTAGTAAAAGAAACGTCTAATTTAGGATTAGTAAAAGAACCGCTTAATTAGAGGTTGAGTTGTCTAAAACATTACCAGCGTTCAAATCTTGAATGTGGCAGTTTTTTTTATTTTAGGATATAAATAATTCATATACTATATTAAGTTAGTGGTTGAGTTTTCACGAACTGTTAGTCCTAGATCTCAAGCTGTTAATGCATTTTCTCAAGCTGTTAATTGATTTATAACCTAAGTGTATCAAAATTCATTGATTAATTTTAACCTAAGTTTTATTATTCACTTGAGTTAAATTGAGAAATTCTGTTTATGCAAATGTCGAACTGTTAGTTCAATTTCTCAAGCTGTTAGTGCATTTTCTCAAGTTGTTAAGCGTTTTATAACCAAATCACATTGAAATTAAGATACGTAGAGATAATCATTCCATAAATTATTTAATTAAAAGGTAATTTATAAGGCTAATGTGTTACAACTAAAACGTAATTTACAAGGCTAAATATATTACAATTTAAACGTAATTTACAAGGATAAATATATTACAATTAAAATGTAATTTACAAGGCTAAATATATTACAATTAAAACGTAATGTACAAGGATAAATATATTACAATTAAAACGTATTTACAAGGCTAACATATTACAATTAAAATGTAATTTACAAGGGTAATATATTACAATTAAAACGTAATTTATAAGGCTAACATATTACAATTAAAACGTAATTTACAAGGGTAATATATTACAATTAATATTGCTAGTCTTCTGATCTTCAAAACTATAATCTTGCAAGCTTTCTTACAATGTCATCAGATAGTTTTTTTTCCAGATCAAGATCAGCTCCTTTAACCTTTGCATCTCTCATCCTTTGCAGTTTCTACTTAGAGTGATCCAAAAATTCCAATCCAAAATACTGACCTGTTGTATATTCCAACTTGAGTCTGTATGTCATTGAATTCTCAAACACATCCATTTGTAAGATTTTGATATTCTCTTCAGCATTCAACCCTTGCTTCAAAACATCTGGTTCAAAAACACATGCAAGGGCCTTCATCAACTCCACAACACAGTACAATTGAGAGTTTGAGTAGTTTGACTTACCAATTCTGTACATGTCAGTCAAATCTTCTCTTGTCATCTTTGAAAATATTTGATATACATTCTTATAAACTTCATCATCACCAATTTCTCTTTTTACCACATAATGATAATATATCATCTGTGCATCACCAGGTTTGTCTTTGCAAAAGATTATTTTTGGCTTTTTAAGCACCTTTTTCTCCAAAATTAGCAGTGTCTTTTCCATATCCATTAATTTTTTTTGTCGCATCCTTTTCAATCTTCATCACTTTGTCAAAATTTTCCTCACTGATTCCTTCTCCTTGTTCAGCAAGACCCTCATTAGTCCTCTCAATCACCATTGGATCAATTTTAGCATCATTCTGATCCTTTCTCATATCTTCATACCTCTTCTTTAGTTCCTGTGTGGTCCAATTTGAAACAACCTTCTTTGGAATTCCAGAGTTTGAATCGCAATAATTAATCAAGATTCTACTGTGCTCAGCCTTTGAAGATTGAGAATACCTTTTTCTTTTCTTTGTGCTATCTTTCTTAGCAGGTTGAGCTTCACTCTTCATTTGTTCAAGAAGATCACTTAATGCATCATCATCACCAGAATCATCTTCTTCCAAGTTCATTAGCACTCTTTGTGCTAGATTGTCTATCATTACTATTTTCTTTTCAAGTAACCTTACCTCGTCTGCATGCAATTTTCTTGCCAGTTCAGCATCAGCTCTCACTTGCATTTCTCTTGGATCTTTCTTCTTCTTAGGCCTTTCCACCAAAACCCATTTTCCTTTACCAGAAACCTGTGGCTGAGAGGTTTGAGCTTTAGAGACCCTTCCTTCTTGTATACACATTGTGCCAGCCTTAGGTTTTGGCTCAGCAGGCGGAGTTTCAACTGGTAACAGCTTGAGGAATTTCTGCAGCTTTTGGCTGATTTTGTGACGATGTTGGCTGTGGAGCTGCTGGTGGTGTTTGATTCTCCCCTATTTTGGATGCATCAGGTCGTTCAGAGGGAAGAAAGACTTTTGCAACCAATGCTGCAAGTGTTGCATCATGTTGGAGTAGGCTCTCACCAGCTATTGTCAAGGCATGCTTTGTCATGACAATTTGCTGTTGTTGTGCAACTATGACTTGCTGCATTCTTGTAATCTGTTTGCCTTGAGCCTCAATGATATCCTTGTAGTGATCCAAGGCAGCAATAATAGGAACAAGAGTAGGATTCATCGATGCCTGTAGTTGCAGACTAGCCTCAATGTCCTCAAGTGTTATTGGCACCTTTGGAATATCACTGGCTATATTACCAGAACATGTTCTCCTAGGAGAAAAGTCTGGGCCCCTCTATTCTTGGTTATGAGGACTTCCAGAAGATGTATGAACATCCTTTGTTGTCATGGTAGTGGTCTTAAGGATGTTGTCACTGTCCTGAACCCCTATTGCAGGAGTATCAGTAGTGATAGCCATAGATACCATATGATCAACCTCTGTTGGGTTGATCACCTCCTTGTTGAGGTTGGGAATGTCCTTATTTGTATCCCTTTGGATAATCTGCACAGGAGGATGCTCCTGTGCAGGGCTCTCAGGCATTTGGGTGAGAGGTGGGATGGAAGGAGCATCACCACTTATTTTCTTTTTGAGTGCAGTGGGTGATGGAGCAGGTTGATCAGAAAGAGCAGATGGTGAGTTATTTGTATCATGGGAAGGGGTTTGGGTTTCTGTTGGTTGAGCATTTAGGTGGGGCTGTTCATGCTCAGGAACTTCTCCCCTGTTTCCTGTAATAACATCCCTCATTGCTTGAGTCAATGGGGTGTTAGTGCCTGAAAATTTGTCATTGTGTTTCAAAAATCTTTTGACAGGTTACCATGTGTGACATTGGGAAACATGTATCCTCCTCTGTGTTTTCAAATTTTCAAAATGATTTGCAAAAATGTGAGCCAAAAACCTAGGATACATCAAAAATTTCCCATGTTTGGGATTCAGATTACTTAACATCCCTTGGAAAATCATACCAGAAAAATTGAACTATTGGCCAGTGGATAAGCAAATCAAAGCAGTAGCAATGTTTGAAGAAAATTCCCACCAACCTGTTCGTTTAGGGCTTAGGCATGTTGAAGGATATGGATGAGGTATTTCCATCGGGAACCAAAAAATTGTTTGTAAAGTTTAAGTTTGTGCAATGTGCCCTCATAACCCAAATGTGCAAGTCCTTCAAATATGGTATTAGAGATGAAATCATTAATACCTTGGGCATCTTGCAGTTGTAAGTGCCCATGAATGGAGTCCTCAGTAATGGTGATCGGTTGGCCATCAACAGTAGAATCAACGGAAGTGATTCCATCAACAATTCTAGTACGAGCCTGACTCCAAAATTCCTTCAGTTGAGGAATGTAAATTGTGGGATTCACCATCAAACCATGATAGATGTTTGTACATCTCAAGAAGTCCATCATCTCGTGGAAACCGTCCAACTCAGCATGCTTCAAAATGTAGGGTAGACAGTTGTGCTCCTTGACAATCTTTAATTCCGCCATCAATGCAATCCTGAATTCAAGAACTAGGGTTTCGAGTGAAAGTGGAAGTGCGATTTAGGCTCTGGATTTTAAACTAGTAGTTTGAATTGTTTTTCCCGCGATGTAGGTCTTGGATTTGAAACTGGTAGTTTGAATAGTTTTTTCCCGCGATTTAAAACTAATCAAGTAATTTCATGAACGTAGGTTACATACAGACGGTCAATTCAATTCAATTGCATTACATTCCATGAATAATAAAACTTAGGTTAAAATTAATCAAGTAATTTCATGAACGTAGGTTTATAAAACACTTAACAACTTGAGAAAATGCACTAACAGCTTGAGAAATTGAACTAACAGCACGAAACTTGCAAAAACATAATTTTTCAATTTAACTCAATTAAATAATAAAACTTATGTTAAAATTAATCAGGTAATTTCATGAACCTAGGTTATATACAGAGAGTCAATTCAATTCAATTGCATTCCATTCCATGAATTATAAAACTTTGGTTAAAATTAATCAGGTAATTTCATGAACCTAGGTTACATACAGATATTGAATTCAATTCAATTGCATTCCATTCCATGCATAATAAAACTTTCGTTAAAAGTCAATTCAATTCAATTGCATTCCGTTCCATGAATAATAAAATTTAGGTTAAAAGTCAATTCAATTCAATTGCATTGCATTCCATTAATAATAAAACTTAGGTTAAAATTAATCATGTAATTTCATGAACCTAGGTTATATGCAGAGAGTCAATTCAATTCAATTGCATTCCATTCCATGAATAATAAAATTTAGGTTAAAATTAATCAGGTAATTTCATGAACCTAGGTTATATACAGAGAGTCAATTCAATTCAATTGCATTCCATTTCATGAATTATAAAACTTAGGTTAAAATTAATCAGGTAATTCAATGAACTTAGGTTATATACAGAGAGTCAATTCAATTCAATTGCATTCCATTCCATGAATTATAAAACTTAGGTTAAAATTAATCAGGTAATTTCATGAACCTAGGTTATATACAGATAATCAATTCAATTAAATTGCATTCCATTCCAATAATAATAAAACTTAGGTTAAAATTAATCAGGTAATTTCATGAACGTAGGTTATAAATTAACAGACAATCAATTCAATTCAATTGCATTCCATTCCATTAATAATAAAACTTAGGTTACACAAAACACTTAACAGCTTGAGAAAATGCACTAACAGCTCGAAACTTGCAAAAAACATAATTTTTCTATTTACCTCAATTAAATAATAAAATTTAGGTTAAAATTAATGAGTTAATTTCATGAACCTAGGTTATATATAAATAAACAATTCAATTCAATTGCATTCCATTCCATTAATTATAAAACTTAGGTTAAAATTAGTCAGGTAATTTCATGAAACTAGGTTATATACCAAGAGTCAATTCAATTCAATTGTATTCCATTCCATGAATAATAAAACTTAGGTTAAAATTATTCAGGTAATTTCTTGAACCTAGGTTAAATACAAAGAGTCAATTCAATTCAATTGCATTCCATTCCAAGAATTATAAAACTTAGATTAAAATTAATCAGGTAAGTTCATTAACCTAGGTTATATACTGATAATCATTTCAATTCAATTACATTCCATTCCATGAATAATAAAACTTAGGTTAAAAGTCAATCCAATTCAATTGCATTCCATTCCATGAATAATAAAATTTAGGTTAAAATTAATCAAGTAATTTCATGAACCTAGGTTATATACAGATATTAAATTAATTCAATTGCATTTCATTTCATGAATAATAAAACTTAGGTTAAAACTAATCAAGTAATTCTATATATAAACCTACGTTATGTACAGATAATCAATTCATTTCCATTAATCCATGAAATTACATGAATAATAAAATAAATACTTAGGTTGATATTAAAATAAATGTTGGACTATAAATGGGTAAATAATAAAACCATAGGGACTAAAAGCGTCTCAATGAAAAGGGTAAAAATGTCATTCTTACATATTTAACGGTTGTGTCGTTAAGTTTAACGGACGAGGGACTAAAAGGGCACAAAATTAGCAAAATAGGGATGAAATTTGACCTTATTATGGTTAAAGGACTGAATCCGGGTAAACCATCAAACCACAAGGACTAAAAATGTCCTTTACTCTAAAATAAAACTTAGGTTGAAATTTTTCAAGTAATTTCATAAACCTAGGTTTATATACAGATAATCAATTCATTTCCATTAATCCATGAAATTACATGAATAATAAATAAAACTTAGGTTGAAATTAATCAAGTAATTTTATAAACCTAGGTTATATACAGATAATTAATTCATTTCCATTAATCAATGAAATTACATGAATAATAAAATAAAACTTAGGTTGAAATTAATCAAGTAATTTCATAAACCTAGGTTATATACATATAATCAATTCATTTCCATTAATCCATGAAATTACATGAATAATAAATTAAAACTTAGGTTGAAATTAATCAAGTAATTTCATAAACCTAGGTTATATACAGATAATCAATTCATTTCCATTAATCCATGAAATTACATGAATAATAAAAATAAATACTTAGGTTGATATTAATCATGTAATTTCATAAACCTAGGTTATATACAGATAATCAATTCATTTCCATTAATCAATGAAATTACATGAATAATAAAATAAAACTTAGGTTGAAATTAATCAAGTAATTTCATAAACCTAGGTTATATACATATAATCAATTCATTTCCATTAATCCATGAAATTACATGAATAATAAATTAAAACTTAGGTTGAAATTAATCAAGTAATTTCATAAACCTAGGTTATATACAGATAATCAATTCATTTCCATTAATCCATGAAATTACATGAATAATAAAAATAAATACTTAGGTTGATATTAATCATGTAATTTCATAAACCTAGGTTATATACAGATAATCAATTCATTTCCATTAATCAATGAAATTACATGAATAATAAAATAAAACTTAGGTTGAAATTAATTCATTTTCACTAATCGATGAAATTTCATGAATAATAAAATAAGACTTAGGTTGAAATTAATCAATTAATTTTATAAACTTAACTACTTGAGAAAAGGCACTAACAACTTGCGAATTTGACAAAAACACCCTTACTAATACAATAGCATGTATTTTATTTTTAGGGGCATTTACGTCATTTCAGTAGAAATATGAAAATGGCGGCATGTAATGACCACGCGCATACAACCATCACCCTTTTTCTATTCCTGCCATTCGTCTTGGCCAACATCAGAACAGAGCATAACTTATACCTGCAAATCATCATTTCAAACTCTCGCCAAACAACTACGCAAATCCGATTAACGACTATGGAGCTTCCAGACGAAGTAATAGCTAGAATATTGGGTTTTTGTGGGCATCAAGTTCCTTTGAACTTTTTAAAAGCAAGAAAATTTAAGTTTCCTAACCCTATCATATATTATCGATTCAACTAAGATTATGATGTATTTGCCTATTTAAGAGATACATTAAGGTTAATGAACCGTAGCCCATTAAATTGGGCTTAGATTTTAGATTTTCTGAATGAACATGACGTATTTTCCTTTTTAAGAGTACGTCTTATTAAGAAATTACAGTTGATAATAATGTATTTGCCTATTTAAGAGTATGTTTTATTAAGCTTTTATCTCTGCATTCATTACAGTTGCAAAACCTTTAAACGCGAAGCTGAGTCAGATTTCGTTTACCAGATAATGGAAGTTGATTCCATCCTCAGAATAGCGTTTAGGGGGCCAAAAACTGATCTGCTATACCTTCTGAGGGAGAAGGGAAACATTAACTTGCTCTTCAATGATGGATTGGTACACTTTATTTGCCATGCTTTCTATTGTTTTTTTTTTCCTAAACATGAAATACATATATGTGTTTTTGTATTTTCTTGATCAACAGTTAAATATATTTTATGCGGATTTGGAGACGGAAGGAACGGAGAAGCTGCAAGGGGTAGCACGTTCCGGATCGCTTAATGCTAAGTTTCTCCTAGGAATGCTGCTAATGGTAGAAGGAGCACAGAGCGTACACGACGCTAGGAGGCTGTTGAATGATGCCTTCAGAAACTCATCAAAGCGTACGCAGTCGGTGACCAAAACGGCTGCCAAAGTACGTCGGTTGTTGATGCAAAATCGCCAGAGGCTTATACCAAGGCATTTCAACCGGTTGAGCCGTTCTTGTCACCAACACAACTGGCAAGATGATGCATTAATTAGAGGGTTTCTTTTTGTGAATGAATACATTTTTAGTTGTAATGTTTGTATTTGGGATGCTTGTTACCACAATTTTATACAAACCTGTGATGCGAATGTATGGTTTTGATACAATTCTGTAATTACTTAAAGCAGGTTTTGATTTATAATACAATATATGTTTACGTTTATGTACAAATTTTGGTTTATCATTTTCGTTGGTTTGAATTCCAATGAGAGTAAGTTATTTAGCTTATATAACTTTGGTTGTTAATGATATTCTAGCCGTTCAAAATATAATATATAATTTATATCATTATCACTTACAAAATATATACCACTTAACAGCTAGAGAAAATGCACTAACAGTTTGAGAATTTGAACTAACAGTTCGAGATTTGTAAAAATAGAACATCTCAATTTAACTCTACTGAAATAACAAAACTTGGGTTAAAACTAATCAAGTAATTATTTAGTAAACTTAGGTTATATATAATCATTTCATTTACATTCCATTCCATGAATAATAAAAGTTAGGTTCAAATTAATCACGTAATTATTTTATAAACTACGTTTTGATTTATAATACAACATATGTTTAGGTTTATGTACAAATGTTGGTTTATCATTTTTGTTGGTTTGAATTCCAATTAGAGTAAATTGCAAAAACTGGTCCTTAAACTATACCCAAATTGCAGGTATAAGTTATTTAGCTTATATAACTTTGGTTGTCAATAAAATATATAATTTATATCATTATGACTTACAAAATAAAAAAAAGGCAAAGAAGTTACATATATGTTAGACTCGAACACGTGACCAGCCCAACAAACTAACACCATCCACCACCTTTACTACTAAGCTAAGTCATGCCTTTTTGAATTTTTTCATAAAACATTTCTGATATTTTTATTATTAATTTAGGACCGAAATATTAATTTTGGACCGAAATATTTAAAAATGGAGCTAAAATTTATGCGAAAATTTTAAATTAGACTTGCCGTTTTACATTCCTTAAACTTCGATAATTACAGTTAATGCCTACAAACACAATCATTAATCTTCTTATACACTTTTCTGCCGAATCTTCATAATTTTTATTCTTTTTCAACTCTCTCCAAAAGAACTTAAAGGATCATGGATACTGAAACCATGAACAATCAACTTGTTATTCAAAATAATGGCGAGGCAAATGATCATGATGGATATGAATCAGAGGATTACGATGATTATGATGAACAACAAAAGATGGATGATGTTGCAATCAATGCAAGTCCAATCAAAATAGTAGTTCTGCCTAGGGGCATAACAAGGTTATCTAAGTTTCACAACCGGTACAGCATACCTGGTGCATTAAAGCTCAATGTAACGTTTGATACGATGGATATGCTAACAGGTGATCACAGAACAGTGTTTGCAAGTTTTTTAGGAGACATGGTTTGTGAGCATATAGGCTTGAAGATTCTGACATGGATGAAGATCGATTCAGAAGCAAGAGCTAAGCTATGGGATGAAATCACGATTACTTTTAACTAATTATGTTTAATTTCTTAATGTTCAAAAATAAAACAACATTGCTGTTAATCAGATTTGTGTATTTAATTTGTTATTTGCAGCGATATTTTGATGTTGATGGGACATACAGAAAGTTAGTAATGAATCGTCTTGGTGCACATCTAAGGAACTTCAGAAGGAAATTGAGAGAAAAATACATACTGCCCAACAAAGATACGCCTTCAAAACTAAATCAAGTCCCACCCAAGTATAGTGCAATTGTCAAGCACGAGGAATGGGTTGATTTCGTAAAGTATACGAGCACGAAAGCTTAACAGGTTTTGGTTATATTATAATTAATTCCATGCATATATCTTTCATATTATATATTGTGTTTGCAAACGTTAATTAAGTATCATTTTGTTCTGAAATTAAGAAAAAGTCAGATGCATCTAAAGAGGCGCTCTCCATGTCTGTTTATCCGCATACTATGGGACGAGGTGGATACGAATATGTGAAAAAAACTGGTAACTACATTTATAGAACAGTAATTAATTTGTTTATGTTTAATAGTTTTCTATTTTCTAAGTACTGTATATATATATACTAGTTGGTTTAACTTTACATGTGTATTAGATGATTATAAGATCGAAGAAAAAGTAATTGAAGCAGATGAAGAACCCCCACGTGGTATATTGTGGTTGAAAGGAAGGCAAACAAAGAGGAGGTATTTCGAGATTAAAGGTCTAAAGCAAAGGCCGATTTAGTATAAAGCAATTTGACACATATATATGCTTGACAGATATATGCTAATACATAATTTAATTACATATTCATGTTTATTTTCATGAAACATATTACTTACTGCGTATTGGAATCTTTAATGCAGAGAGCCACCGAGGACAATATCAAAGCCAGAACCTTAATGGTTGATGAGGGGACTGATGCCTTGACAGAGGTATTGGGTCCCGAAAAGTCGGGATATGCAAGAGGAGTGGGCAGCGGAGTGACAATCAGTAAATATTTTAATATTCCTTGGAGAAAAACATCGGATGATGAGAGAGTCAAACTACTTGAATCAGCACTTGCTGCTGAGAGACGCGAACGTGAAGCTGAGAGACGTGAAAGTGAAGCTGATCTGAGACGCGAACGTGAAGACAAATAAATTCAGATAAAGTTGTTGACAACGAAAGTGAAAGATACACAGACAATGGTTCACCAACTTATGGCTCAGTATGATGCACAAGGGGAGAAGCCAGAATCATTGTGGAAACCATTTATTGTATTAATTATGCTAATTAACATTTTATACATTTATTTTACTAACAAATGCATTTCTTAATATTTATTGCAGGTGTCTCCAGTGGTGTCTCCACCATTGGTCGTTAATCCTAACGCTGCCAATACTCATCAGGATGAGGGCGATTTTGCGAAAGAAAAGCCAACTGTACAAACAAATACAAGTATTTAAATATTTGAATTAAATTGATTAGTTTAATATTATTTTCGAGTTCCCTGTGATTTAATAGTTTTACATATACACATGAATTATTAATTTACCGAGTTTTCTATATAGGAATCGATTGGTAAATCTATTGGCGAGCCAAACAGCACGCCGCCTGATTCACAAGTCACGGAGAATACTAAACCGAGGCAAAAGAGGCAGCACTCTCCAACAGTGCCAAAACAACCTCAGGTATATAACTTTCAAACTCAGAACTTTATATTGAATCTCAGTGTAAGGTCTTCACACTACGGATCTATCTAGACGCGACACACACCAACGAGTGCGGAATCCTCGTTAGCGGCTTGACGGTAAGATCACACGCACGGGACACGGAGACTACCACAATGTTATACGAACAACGATGAACGTACCTACACGATGATTCTCTCCGAAAACACTCTCTGATTACTAGTAAACTCGAGATCGCCTTTGCTTAATTACTCTCCGAAATTCTGCAAAAGTCTGATAATTATTCGAGTTAATCCCTATTTATAGTGACCAATTCGAGTTTGTCACAGGACAAACTCGAAACAGGCCCAAGGCCCATTCGAATTTGTCCACCTGACAAATTCGAATTTACCTTCATGATAAATTCGAATTTACCCTAAATTCGAATTTCACATGTCAAACTTCTATTTGAATTTGTGTTTTAACTTATGTTTGAATTAATCTTTGAACTTTATGTTTGAACTTCTTGTAAAACATTACATCAAGTTCAAACATACAGTCAATAAATATCAACCACACATCACATATATCAAACACTAGTTAATATTCAATACCTTGTAACATGACTTACACAAAATGCTAACACAACTTAGACTGCTATCGTCACACAGGGTGTACCAACAGACTCCTCCTTGACGATAGCTTCTAACTATTTACATTTTGATTAAGTACTAGGTTTATTTAAACTACTACCAGCATACAGTCCTTGTTCAACACATACTTTAACCACATTCTGATATTTTCTGGCCTCAAACTCCATGTGTGCATCACTCGAGATTTTGTGAGTATGAAGCACTTGAAGGTCATCTTTGGAGAGATTAACTAGGTGCAGCGGATCATATACTCTAAGAATTACCTTTTCTTTTAACTCTTCCATCACCGCTTCACCTGTTTCACTTTCAATGTACCACCAGTTGAGATTATTCAAAACATTCTGTGGCATTGGCTTTAGTGGGACTTTCTTCAAACATCTAACTGGTTTATATTGAATTTTCATCCAAGGTCTACCAGTCAGAGGATCAATTCTAGTATGGTCCATCACTCTTTTGCCAATTCTCGGATTTAGCCTTTCAAATTTCCTCGACCTCCCTTCCCTTCTAATGATTTTAGCAATGATTTCAGCATAGGGATCGTCTCCGATATTAATAAGCTCCTTCCATGCCAACACTTTTATCTCAACCTTTGGCAACGAGTTGAAATCTTTCAACCTTCTCCTTAGATACTGGAGCCCATCCTTTCGCTTGATAATAAATAGCTGCAGTTCTCAATCAAAGAACCAGCTTAGTATATATCCTGACAGCTCTCCAGCATTCGACATACGCATCTTTTCCTTCAAGTCTAACTCCTTCTTCTCTGCCCTAAACCATAACTTTCTCTTTTCTTCATTAGACAGCTCCCTGGCAGGCTCTTCAGATTGTGATTCAACATTTAATGCAACTTTAAAAGCTTCGATGTCAATCACATTATGTTCACTTGGCAGATATGTATCGGTGATGGGATTTTCCTAAATAATAATCTCATTTGCTTCATCTTCCTCATCACCTAATACTTCATCATCTGGTTGCCATTCCGGAACATCTTCAGGGATAATCTCCCCTTCCTCCAACTCATCGCTCTCATCTTCAAAATCAAATTCCAAGATGTCTTCCTCAATATTCATTAGAGCTTCAATCACTTCATTCATGTCGCTCTCCGTGATCTTTGAGGAACTCGCCTCACCTCCACCAGCTACACTTTGACTTGGCTCCCCCTGAATTTCAGCATGTTGAGCAGCAGAAAAATCTACTGGCTCACTCTCTTTTGGTGCATTGGGATCATTGCCATCGTCATCATTTCCCCTTCGCTGCTCCTCAGGATCCCTACAACTTGTCTCTCCCTGAGCTTTTAGATTTTTCATTAACTGCTCAATAAGGGACCTCATCGTTTGATCTGCAACAAACGTTTTCAGCTCAAGGTTCTCTTCTTCAATCTTTGCAACAAATTTCTTAAACTCTGCATTCTCTTTGTCAACATTGGCGTTATGCGCCTGTATCTCACCGATAGCTTTAGTCAACTGAAAAATTTGGACTTGTTGGAAGTCAACCTTGCTCCTAAGCTCAGAAAACCGTTGATTGTCAATGAAGGTTGATGAGGTGGATGGATGGGATTGGATGGGAGTTGGAATGATTGGTGCGGGAATGGATGTTTGAACGGGTAGTGGTGGAGGTGGAATGGATGTTTGAACAGGTGGTGGTGGTGGCGGAATGGATGTTTGTGCTAATGGCTGAGCTGTAGGCATTTCTAGCTCAGAAGCAGAGGCTAATGAAGCTCCCTGCATAAAATGATGCCTTTTGGCCCTATGCCTAGGTACCACAGGAGTTATTTCTTCTTCCTCAAAATCTGAGTCATCGGACTCCCTCGATGCTCTTCTCTGTCTGGCTGCTTCATCAATAACTAAAATTCTGGATCCATATATGCCAATACGGACAGCCGGTTCCTCTATCTCTGCAGCTGGTGTTTCTGCAGCTACGTCTTCTATCCCAATCTCTTCCATTTCTTCCGACTCAATCTCTTCTTCAACATGTACATAGTCATTTATCTGTCTAAAAACATCTTCTTCCCCTTCTGGAGGATCCAAAATATTTCCAATGAGCTCAGAAGTAATTTCCTCATTGGCATGCAGCCCAGATGCCCAAATTTCTTCCAAGGTTTCCACCTATGGATCAGATACGGGGGCTACACTTGAGGGACCAGCTTCGTCTGGCTCTTGCACTTGGCTTGTTGAAGGCCTAGTGGCCTGAGTCTGCCTGACTGATGGTCTTTGCCTCCTCCTTTGTTGCTGAGGCCTGGGCTGTTGCTGTTGTTGTTGTCGCAGCGGCTGCTGCGAAATTTGAAATTCCCCGGCATAGTTGGCACCTTCAGGGACTTGGAAATCCGGATTAACCACTGCACCAAAAAGTGGTGCCTCTACTGGTCTAGCCAATGCACCTCTGTGTGGTTCGCAATCTGCGAATATTCTCTTGCCAATTACCGCAACACTTTGAATCTCAGGTAATTGTGGCAGATTCGGTAGGTAATGTCGTATCAACATCATTACGAACCTCGGGTACAACAAGAATCATTCTCGTGCCGGAGCTTTTATCTGTTGAACAAACTCTGCAAAGAACATTTCTGAATAGCTGAATCTCTAATTGTAGACCAGCGCGATCATTCCCGACTGAATTTTCGACACAATATAATCAAATCCTGCTTTCTTCGGAGCAAAGCACACCATGAAGACGTGTGCAAGATATCTCCACTGCCCAATCAGCCCGCTCTTCATATACGAGGACTTAGCCACATCCAGGCTATAATCCATCCTGATGAACGCAGCTTGCCTAACTGCTAAAGGAAAGTCAATCGGTCCATCTTCTTGCTCTGAAGAGCCTAACTACAATACTCTACGCAACACGTCAGCTGAAAACACGAGAGGGTGTCCAGCAATCCTGGTCCTTAATACTGTTGGAATAATAATACAATCGACTTGTAGATGGTCCCAAAATTCACGAACATATGGGATCACTATCTGTATGTTATGCGACAGGGCATAAGAAATCCTCGAACCAGCCAAAAAATCCACCATTTGGCGGAATGCTTGAGCATCAGGCAGCTCACGTTCCGGAGAAATGACCATATTATGCTTTTGATCTATCTGCCATATCTGCATAATAAAGTATAAAATATTAGAATAATCAATATAAACATAAACTTGCTTAAATTCAAATTTGTTTTATTTTGAACTTGTGTAAGTACAAAATCCAACACATATGAATTTCTACAAGTTTGATTTAAATTTTAATCAAATAATTTGAATTTAATGGTAAATTCGAATACCAAATTCGAAACAACCCTATTTCGAATTTATTGGCTTCTTCGAGTTTAATGACAAACTCGAAGCCAAGATCAAATTCGAAACCATGATCAAATTCGAAGATGTCGGTATGTGTAACAACAAAAATTCAAGATTTCAACCATTTTAGACTTAGAAAATTACATCCATTAGTCCTAATAGGTTCTAATCAAAGATATTTGTCACTAATTTGATGTTTCACCGGTTCAAACTATGTTATTTTGAAATACAAAGTTCACACCACAAAAACCTCAAAATCGTTTGATTTTGGCTCAATTTGAGTCTAAAACATCCTAAATCTTGTATAATAATGTTGATTATACCTAGATTTGTTAGTATGCTCGAACACAAATGGACAAAAACTCGACAAATAGTGGAAAACTCGAAGTCGGCAAAGTCGAAGAATAAACTCGAAATCTCTCTGAATAAACTCGAAGACTCAAATTCGAAGGTAGGTGATTAATGACTTGTCACTGTTGACCTATTTATATCAACCACCTTCGAGTTTGTTATCTACTTCTAATCTATTGCCAAACTCGAAGTCCCTGCCAAATTCGAATATATATTCGATTTTGGCTTTAAACTCGAATTTAACTTGAAAATTTTGAAAATTTCGATAATCTTTGAATTAAATTCAACTTTTTCAACTTTTTCGTGTAACGGAATCAACTATGCAAAATCATTTACCCTAAGCACAAGATATTCACGCAGTGTTTATTTTATAGTAACTTTGACCTTTTTCCTAAATAAAAATAAAAAGTAAAATATAAATAAAATAAAATAAAATAAAAATAGAATAAAATAAATTAATAAAGTAAAACAAAAATTTTAAACTTAGACTAATCTATCTTAAAACTAAAACTTACAACCTATAGTTAATATTTAACAGATAATTTTTGACGAGTATAGTCAAAGAAAGGTTCAATCAGATAGCGGTGTCAAATACTCACTTTCAACATTCAAACTTTCACACTTAGAAATTTTTTTGATTCCTTTGATTGTTTGTCGTGACATACATTTCTAGCCGATTGTTGGTATTATTTTCCCTTTAAACATGTTACACTTCGGAATATCCGTTGGCCTTTTTATTTATCAAGAAATTATGTTACGTGACTCATACTTAGACATACTTTTATGATCAAGGCATACACACAGTGATTATAACTTTTTGGTATTGCAAACTTTCTTTAAAAGGCAAACATCGGACACAGGTCTGTATTTACATACAACAAAGTGTCTTAGATTGTCTTAAAGTTTATTGTTAAAGCTAGCAAGACAGCGGTGACAGGTCTGTACCGACGTACAACAAAGCGACTTATCTTGCTAACTCGAGTCAAACCAAAGGCAACAGGTCTGTACTTACGTACAACAGAGTTACTTGTTTTGACTCTTAACTTAGTATGATTTTTCTATTCTTTCCATTTCTTTAAGATGTATCTGATGTTGCTATACATCCCCAGAAAGTTTGCATACCTTATTTAGAATCAATGTCTGTATGTCTCTAACATAAAAATTAAGACCAATTGGTCATACATCTAAGTTAGTGACACGTTTGACTTTTTCTTGAATATTTTATTAGCCTTGAGACTTCCTATATGTATTATGCCTACCAACATATCAGACTGGATAATGTATAACACTTAGAATTTTTAGGTGCATTATGTGTGAAAGTTAAACACTTAGAGATTGTAAAGACTGTGCTAATTTTCGTCACTTTGAACCTATGCATCTAAGACTTAAATCATTTTCTGATATTCTCTTTTTTTTTTAACTTTTTATGTCATTCTCTCTTTTTTCATTTGATTTTCATAAATAAGAGTAAAGAAATAAAATACCTACTAACTTACTATAAAAGGAAACTATCCTAAGCTACTAAACTTACTATAAAAAGAAAGAAAGGCTACAGCTATAAAAAGAAATAAAACTCTACTCAGGTCAATTCACTCTGGATTACACATTCCGTTTAGTTGAATCAAATACTCAAACCGTGACTTATCAAAAGCTTTGGTAAATAAATCTGCATTATTATCATCCGTTGCAACTTTTACCAGCTTAATTAAGTTCTTTTCAGCACAATCACGTATAAAATGGTGTCCTATGTCTATGTGCTTGGTTTAATTATGTTTAACTGGATTATTAGTTATTGAAAATGTTGACTGGTTATCTATCCTAATAGGAGTATGAGTATAAGTCAAACCGTAGTCCCGCAATTGTTGTTGTATCCACAGAACCTGTGAACAGCAACGTATTCGGCCTCGCACGTTCACACGGCTACCGAAGTCTGTTTCTTGCATTGCCAGGAAATGAGTCTCCCTCTTAGGAACTGACAACCTCCAGTTGTTGACTTGCGCGTCAAGCTGCATCCTCCGTAGTCTGAATCCATGAACGCCTCCAATTCCAGATCGCCCTCCGCGTGATACCAAAGTCCCAGCTTCGGTTTCGACTTGAGGTATCGTAGAATCCGCTTCACAGCTTTCATGTGCATCTCTTTCGGATTAGCTTGAAACCTAGCACAAATACAAACAACAAACATTATATCAGGTCTAGAAGCAGTTAAATACATAAGTGACCCAATCATGGCTCGAAATAACGTCGGATCCACATCGGTATCACTTTCTGTACCCGGTCCGAGATTGTGATTCACTTGAATCGGCGTGCTGAAGTGAGCTGTCAGCTTGGTTCCTTCCATCCCGAAGCGCTCTAAGATGTCATAGACATACTTCGTCTGATGAATGAACATGCCCTCCTTCCTCTGTTCGACTTGCAAACCCAGAAAGAAGTTTAACTCACCCATTGCACTCATCTCAAACTTTGACTTCATCACCTTTTTAAAATCAGTGCACATTTGCTCGTCTGATGATCCAAAAATGATATCATCCACGTACACTTGTACCAAGATGAAATGTTCTCCTTTTTGCTTCACGAATAGTGTACTGTCTATTCTCCCTCTTTCAAACCCGTTTTCTAAAAGATGGTTGGATAGAGTCTCATACCACGCCCTTGGTGCTTGACGCAATCCATATAAAGCATTATCTAATCGATATACTCTGTCTGGATATTTCAGATCTGTAAACCCGGGCGGCTGTTCCACATACATCAGTTCCCTCACTTTCCCATAAAGGAAAGCACTCTTAACATCTAGTTGATAAACCTTAAAACCCTTGAAGGAAGCAAGCCAGAAACAAACGAATTACTTCCAACCTTGCTACTGGCGCGAACACTTCATTGTAATCGATTCCTTCCTCTTGGTTGAAACCCTTTACCACCAGTCTTGCTTTGTTGCGAGTGACTATACCCCGATCGTCTCTTTTGCACTTAAAAAACCCATTTGGTTCCTATTGCTATTTCTCCTCGAGGTAATGGAACTAACTCCCACACTTCTAGTTTCCTAAATTGTGACAGTTCTTCCTGCATCGCTTCAACCCAAGGGTTGTCTTTTAGTGCCATTTGCACGTTTTTCAGCTTTACTTGCGAGATGAAACATGAATAGAGGCAGGTATGAAAGGCCTCGGAGTCATTTATCATCGACAACAACACAATGTTGTTATTTAAACTACTCCTAGTCCTCACACCAGCATTAGGACTTCCTATGATGCTTTCTATAGGATGGTTCTTGTTGATCCTAGATGTCTCTATCTCGTCAACTCTCAGATTTTCTCCTAGATTTGATCCTATATCTCCTAACGGGGGAACGACTTCAGACTCCACATTTTCTTTCTCATGAATACTGTCTTCAGAGGTTGAATTTGTAGTCTGATTTTCGTTTGTAGGCACTTCAGAATCAGTTTCTTCGGGATATCTATCTTCAGTTGATGTAGGCTCAGATATTGATTGAAAAGTGGTCCTCAGAAAACTATGACCCTCGTCATTCAGATTTAATGACGACATGTCCTTTTCGATAGTACCTGCATTTTCATCCAAAGAAATGTTAAATGACTCAAACAATTTGTCATAATCAAATATCCATTCCGGACCAGTTTGGGGTTCATGTGTATAACTTGTGACTTCAATGTTATACACAATCTCTACTGTAGCATTTGATTTATTAAAAATCCTTTTATTTGGTGAATTCGGCACATAACCTAGGAAGTATCCTCCGTCAGCCTTTTCACCAAACTTTGGTTGATGTTTTGATTTCATTAAAGTACATGGTACCCCAAAAGGTACGAAGCCAGTTAAATTTGGTGGCCTTTTATTCAAAACTTCATAACAGGTTTTGTTCAATGATTTGACAGTAAGGACCCGGTTTAACACATGGCACGCGGTATTCACTGCCTCCCCCCAAAACATGGTAGGAAGCTTTGAATCCGATAGCATGGTCCTTGCTGCCTCAATCAATGTCTTGTTTTTCCGTTCGGCCACCCCATTTTGCTGTGGCTCATAAGGTGCACTAAATTGATGCACTATGCCCTTTGATAGGCAATATACACCAATTACTGTGTTTTTAAACTCTGTTCCGTTATCACTTCGAATTCGTTTAACCCTTGTTCCATATGAATTTTCCACTTGGTCTAAGAACCCGATGAGCTTGGCAGCCGTCTCGTCCTTTGTACCTAAAAAGAAAACCCAAGAAAAACGTGAGTAATCGTCAATAATAACTAAACAGTACCAACTACCACCTATACTCCTTTTGTTGATTGGTCCGAAGAGGTCCATATGCAACAAATCGAAAGTGGCAGCGATGGAGTTCTGAATCTTGGACTTGTGTGCCTTCTTGTGTTGTTTTCCTTTCTTGCACGGTAGACACTTATCCTCCAACTGAAAACTCTTCATAGGAACACCTTGCACCAATCCATTTTTCGTGATGTAGTTCATTTTCCTTAGGTGCAAGTGTGCCATACGTCTGTGCCATAAAACCGGAAGCTTTAGATAACAGACATATTGGTCCCATTGAAGATTCTGGCTTGTTCATGTCGAGCATGTACATGTCATTCTTCCTTGGAGCCCTCATCAGTATCCACTCTTCAGGTACTTTGAACCCCGATTTTAGCACTAACGCCTCAGTATCAGTAAATAGTACTGAGTTCTTTTATCACAAATTTGAGATACACTTATGAGATTGTGAACCAGTTTATCAACGTGATAAACTTGATCCAATTTGATAGTCTCATTAGTGACCACTCCAGTACCGGTGATATTTCCTTTTCTATTACCAGCGAATGATACAAATCCCCGATTCCCTCCCTTGAAGTCTGCAAGTAGACTTCTCTCCCCTGTCATGTGCCTGGAGCAACAACTGTCGACAAACCATTTGTTGTTTGGACCTGTAGTTATCTCCTGCACATGAAAGAAAGTAGGTTAGTTATCACGGGGAACCCAAGCCATAACTGACTTGGTAATACAATTCTCGTCCACATACTTAAACTCTTTCAAATACCCATCTCTCCTTTCAGGTGACTTGGGTCTTTGAACTGGAGTCTGTTGGGGTGCCGAGTGATTCAAGTTCACTCTTTGCCTTTGTGTAGGCATTTTCTGTGGAGCTCTTGTATAATTACGATTATATGGCAATTTCGAATGATATCCTTGAGCTCTACCTGGTGTTTGATGTCTTACAGGAGTATGTGACCTAACCGGAGTGTACGCTCTGCTAAGTGTGGTACTCCTATAATTCTGTTGTGACCTTGATTGATTAATGACTCTATTTGGGGAATTAGTCCTAATCACTTCTTTTGGTCGACTTGACGCAGGCATTTGTTTCACAGCAGATTTTGGTGCAGCTTGCACAGTTTTCTCGGTATTCTGAGAACTACTAGTGCTTGCAACACTTTGAGAAGGCTTAACTTGTACTGGCTTTCCTGTCTTAGGTGTATTATCTACTTTCCTATGCGGACAGCTAGAAGCAACATGCCCCCTTTCATGACATCTAAAGCAAGACATTTTGTCAATTGACTTTTTGTGTGTGCCCTTTGACTTAGGTGTCTCACTAGTGTCTGGCTCTTTAGGTTCAACTATAGCGACTGGTTCATCCTCCTGATCATTAAAGTCAAATTTGTGTTGTCCTATAGGTTTATCACTAGAGGATGACACAAATTTAACTTTCTTAATCTTGGTATTATTAGCAGTCACCTTAGTTTCATTTTCTTTTGCAATTTCGGACACTGGTTCCGGTATTTCCTCGGATTCAAATAATTTCTCAGTTTTCTCCTGAGATTGAGATACATAATTGTCATTGAAAGGTGGAGGACTCTGTAATATGTATTTCCCGTATTGTTTCAGCACCTTGATGATTTTCTTATCACACACATGAAGAAACAAGCTCAATAAATGTGAAATGATGAAGAAAAGACAATATGAAGGTTTGAGAGAATGTTGCAAGTGGCGGCTGGTGGTTTATATTCAAATGTCAACCTGGAACACAAAAGTAACCCTAGGAGCCTATAATAGCTCCATTTAATTAAGTCTTACACATTGGCACATTTGGCCCCTTGACTTTTACATAAACATAAATTACATGGAAATTAAATACAAGACAAAATACAAAGATAATAATTATTACAAAACAACTCCTATGATCGAAATAATAAATCTAACAATCTCCCCCTTTTCGATCATTTAGGAGGTCCTGGAACTCTGCCGTGATCAGTTGATTCTCGGAGACCAAGGATGACGTCGAAGCGTCTGGTCACTTGTCTCGTATGTAGCCGTTCGTTCAGGTAGTCTATGCCGCTGAGTGTATTCTGTATCTCCGTTGGTGAGCATCTCTGTTCAGGATCTGGTTGAGCATCATAATTTTGTACTTTCTTTGTAAGAGCAGCTCGAACCAATCTAAGTGTACCATCGGAGTAGCAAGGAAGATCCTCAAAGCGCATATACCTTTTGTAGCCCTTGTAGTTTACAAAAATGACACCCGGATCTCAAGAAAGTACAACTCTGTAGGCCGGGTGGTGGGCTAAAAATAAAACTATCTTGTTCCGGTGCTCGTAGGCCCACCTTAACCATAGCACTCTCGATCGCCATCTGAAAGTCTCTTAGGCACATTATGATCGATCAGCGATTCATGCTTCGAACTAAGGCACCTACAGCTGTCATGTGGGTTAGACGTTTTCTGATTCGATTTTTCAGACTGTTGTGAAGGAACTCAACGTCATCCGCACTTATGAAGTCAAGGTCATATTCGAAGATGTCATCTCCCGTCCCATCTTCTCTTTCCACTTGGTAGGAGGGATAAAAGACTCTGGCTCTTTTGCACATAGTGTTTGTCTTGAGCTTTTTAATCTTTGATTTTGACACCTTAGACCTTCTTTCCTGGAGCATCAATTGGTAGTATTCGGCCTGTTCAGCTTTGGAGACATTCGTAAGTTCCATGAGTAGGCGTCTGCTGAAGGATCCAGGCTTCTTTCTGAATACCATCTTGAATCTTTCTTCCAAATATGGATTCTGAAACCGCTCCGGGGGAAAGTTCTGCAGGAATTCTTTCAGGCCTTGAACGGGGGGTTCTTCGATCTCGTCCTTTTTAGCTTCAAGAAGCTTTATGATAGTCCCCCGCCGTTCTTGTCGCATTTGTTCTTTTTCTTCCTGAGGCAGTGTTTGAACCTTTCCTTTCGTATAGTGGTCCACCCAGAATAAGTCATCTTTTCTATACACGCCAGGGCCCTCCGGAGTTTCATCGAAGCAATCGACCCTTTTTGTTTGGGAGGACCCTGAGAGTTGGGTTTGTTGGACTGGAGGAGGGCTTGGGGATCTAGGAGGGCTAAGGACAACATGGGATTCTTTTTGTGACAGGGGAGTTTGGATGGATGAAAGTATTTCTTCTTGATGGGCTCGAGGTGGTGAATTCAGGAAATCAAAGGAAGAGGATGAGGATTTTTTCGATGGAGATTGAGGTTCAGGCTTAGGAGTTAATAAGGGTTCGTTGTCCTCGGTGTCGGAATCTGAATCAGAAACCAAGATGATTTCAACTTTCTCGTGCGGTTCCTCAAATTCTACCATAACTGTCATCGGATCCAGTGGAGCTAGACCCTCGACCCTGGGCTCATCTTCTATTAACAGATATTCCTGAGCCTCCTGACTCTTTTCCCTTGACCCCTGAAATTCAGACCCCTCAGTGGTCTCTGCTCCCATTACATGACGGGTTCCTCATGTTGAACCTTACGTCTTTTCTCCCCCTCATGACGATCAGGGTCGTCCTGATCGTCATGCTTCCTTTTCGGTGCCTCTTCTTGAGTGCGGCATTGGAGTTCAATAACTGCCGACTCCAGGCGATCCATTCTGGAATTAAGCTGTTCCTGGACTTGCAGAATTAGGCGGTTAAGCGCATCAATCTTATCTGATAGCTCTAAAATCTGATGATGGACTGAATGGGAACCTGGTGGGGGGCCAGCTTCGGAAGCGACACCCTTACCCTTGATTAGTGAAAGAAGGGCGGTGTGACGTTCCTCGGCGGCTTCCCTTTGGGCGTCCAGGTCAGCCCGGGTAATCACTCCGGCAGCACGTAAAGCTGCCGTTAGCATCTCCAGATTGATTGGGAGATGGCCGGAAGTGGATGGCGTTGATTGAGCCACTCCCGGTCTTCCTTCCGTCATTTCTGGCTACACTAAGGGACGCTCAGATCCGGAAGTTTGTTGAGCTGCCACGGAGGCAGCTCTTGGGGATGCCACAGAGGCATCGTGCGTCGTGTGTATTTGTGGGGATGAAATCGTGAATGAAGGAAGTTCGGTCACGTGGGGAGGAGTGTGACCGCGTTCAACACCGCCGCTCTCCGAATGAGAGGGCGATGGAGTGTGTGGTAGTACCCCGTGGAATGAAGTGGTTTCCCTTGGAGGGGAAACCAAGTGGGTGGTGGGGGTGGTTTCGACCGCTGGACGGACGGTCTTATGGAGAGGAGTCCGGCTTATAGGGCTTAGTTCACCCTCAAATTGAATCTCCCTCGCTCTCACGACATAGACGGTTCTTTCGAAATCCGCCGTCTCTGCCGTCTCACCTCCTTCTCCCTCCCTTACAATCACAATCTCCCCCTCACCGAAACCCAGAGATTGCTGAACATCCATCCTTTCGCCCTCATGCTCACTCTTTCCTGGCTCACCTTCGGATTGGTTAGTCTCAGTCGATTCCGACTGAGACTCATCCGGATAACTCTCTTTTATATAAGCCCTTACCCGCTCCATGCCCCTTGACCTCATTAGAAGAGATAGAGGAATTTTCATTACCGGTACTGTCGGGGCCCCCTTTGGCAGAGTTAACTTCTGAATTGCCACCGTGGGGTAAACATCAGCCTCCGGACGCTCGTGAATATCGTCGTCTTGGTCCATTGCAAACTGTATGATGAGTTGGAGAAATCTTTGTAGAGGGACATACTTTCTACCTTTCTTTGTGCCTCTCTCGATATGGACTCTTCGTAGTTCTTCGAATAAAAATGCAGCATAGTCCACGTGTCGGTCAAGGGCAAAGCCGGTGAACATGGCTAGTACCTGGGCCGACGCCGAGTCATGTCCGGAATGCTTGGCAGTGAGGCATTTGTTAAGCACGTCAAATAGTATCCTCCAGTGGGATTGAAGGTTCTTTGTGCGGAAGTCTGATGGTTTAGGAAGGGGACCGTCATACCCCAGAGTTTGAATCTCAGTTAGGGTTTCAGAGACGGATGGGTTTGGGTCGAACACTTCACGGGTGGGAAGGTAGACTTCAGCGGGTAGATGAAGGATGTGGCGGATGGCAGATGTAGTGACTTTGACTGGAACGCAGTCAATAGTGGATGTGAAGTGAGGTGCGGGGTCGGTTACGTATTTTAGTCTGTTCTAGAATTGTGGGAGATATATCTGGGGAACAGCTATGGCAGTGGAGAAGGCATAGTAGATGGGATGGCGGGTGAGGATGTCGAAGGCTAGGGTTTGGGTTTCTTTGGAGAGGATGGAAACGTCGAGTTGCCAGTTATGTGGAATGAACTCGACAAACTCGGCGCTGGGTAGGATGGATTCTTCACGTAGTTGAGCATTGTTATTTGGGATGGGGGGATGGGGTATGGTGAGAATGACTGCGGGTTCCATCATCCTGCAAAGTGCAAAAGAGTTAGAATAATAAGACTTGAGATGATAATTCATTGATGTGAAGTCTAGATGAGTGTGAAATAGAAACTGTCTGATCTGTTTAGCATCGGGTCTTTATTAGTAGAATAAAATTCTACTAATAAAGTCCAAACTCAATCGTTAAGAGACCGATGTTAGATAAGACCTTTTCACTCAAACACTAATCCTAACTCTAATCAATGGTGCACTGAGATGGAAATATGTTTGTGATTTTTTGAATTTATATAAAAATGCAGAAATGGAAAAATGAAAAGTTAAAAAAAATGCTAAGTGTTGGATTTCGGATGGTCCGAATTCGGATAAACAGTGTCACCGAATTCGGATCAATCCGAAATCGGATGATGCATGAATGGTTATTGGGGGACCGAATTCGGATGAGGTGAAAAGAGGAACCGAATTCGGATGATGGTCCGAATTGCATGGCACGGAGTGAATGGTGATGGTCCGAATTCGGATGATTCATGAAACATGATCAGAATTCGGATGAGTACTTATGTAAATGTATGCATGATATGGATAGGTCCTGAATTCGGATGGTACCCAGAATTCGGATGGAAACCGAATTCGGATGAACAGTAGTGAACATTCTTAGACTAAATTCAATTTTTGAAAATTTTTGCCTTTCCATGATGGTCCGAGTTCGGATCAACAGTGATCCGAATTCGGATCAACAGTGGTCCGAATTTGGTATTTGTCCTTTGAAAGTTTTGAAAATTAGTCTAAGTCGAATCATCCGAATTCGGGTGTTGGTCCGAATTCGGACATCTGAAACTGCATGTAGCAGTTAATGAGTTCATGCAAAAATAAACGTGAACAGTTAAATGTTAACAAAAATGCATGAAATTACAGATCCTAGACTAAAATTACATAGAGAACAATTTATCTAACTACAACTAAGGAAAAATAACACATTAAAGTACCTAAAAATAATAAAAACCAAAAATAAAAACTAGAAAAATTTTGAAAATCAAACAAGTAAACTATGAAGTTAAACACTGAAATAAGGTGAAAAAGATGTTACCTGATGATGCCGATGTTGGAAAATGCAAGAAAAACAGAAGAAGATGATGTTGCAAAAGCTTTGAATGGTGGTAATGGAGGATCGGCGGTGGGTTTTTCGTTCGGCAGAGAGAAAGAGAAGAACAAGAAGCTTGAAGAGGAAGGAAAGTGAGTTGACCTACCCTTTTTTAAACGCGCATGAGTCGGGTCGGGGCGATAGGATCCACGCCCAATGAGGATTTTGGGCCGCCGGATATTCCATAACACACACACAATAAAAAATAACCTATTTGGGCCTTAAACAATAAATTACAAACAAAAATCAACTTATTTCATCTTTTCTGTTTGAGTTTTTCTCATAAACAAAAATAAACAAAATAAAATATTTTTGATATATATTTTTTTTGGATCATTTAACTTAAGATAAAAATAAACTAAAATAAGATAAATTAAAATGTTTTTGACTTTTTGATAAATTTGAACAATTAAAATCTTTTTGGAATTTTCTGACCTATTAAATTTAACGTAAAGTTAAATTAAAATATGAATAACCTAAAATTTGAAATTTAACTATAAAAAGAGAAAATTATAAGAAACACAGAATTATAAAAATTAAAATCCTAACTATACTCCCCCTCAAATAAATACCGGTTCTTTTTCCTTTACTTTTTCAGATTTTAAACGTGACAATCCTTTTTAGCCATACAAACACAGACAAACCTGGATATTGTTTGCATGCCACTCCGTGATGAACAATTCACACAGCAATTTGTCAGGATCATTAATTATTAAAAATATACGCAGATAAGGAAATATTGAGTTTCAATTTTGTGACACAATCCTTGAATTTAAATAACAGATATTTTCTAAAATAAAGGAATTTCAATCATGATAGATTGAAATAGAATTATTTAAGACAATATCTGATATTTAATTAGAAGGCGGATTCAACATGCCGATATGGGATACTAAAAACTGAAAACGAGGTTCGTCTAAAGCGTTAGTAAATATATCCGCAAGTTGGTATTCCGTGCCAACAAAATACAACTCAATGGTTCCCTTTTCTACGTGATCTTTAATAAAATGATACCTGATATCTATGTGTTTTGTTCGAGAGTGCTGCACGGGATTGCAAGAGATGGCAATTGCACTTCGAGAATCACAGTAAAAAGGGATATTGGTGAGTGAGAACCCATAATCGCGTAATTGTGTTCTCATCCACAGCACTTGAGAGCAACAGATTGCAGCTGCTACATACTCAGCCTCAGCTGTAGATGTGGAAACACAATTCTGCTTTTTGGAAGACCAACTCACCGGTCTATCTCCTAAAAACTGTATTCCTCCCGAAGTGCTTTTTCTGTCCACTCTACAACCTGCAAAATCAGCATCTGAAAATGCGGTAAGATCGAAATCGGTTCCCTTTGGATACCATAGACCATGTTCGGGTGTACCCTTAAGATAACGAAAAATGCGTTTTACCGCAGTTAGGTGTGATTCTTTTGGGTCGGCCTGAAATCTAGCACAAAGACATGTTGAAAACATTATATCCGGCCTACTGGCAGTCAAGTATAGTAAGGATCCTATCATCCCTCTGTAAGTTGTATTATCGACACTTTTCCCGGAAGGATCGGTGTCTAACTTACAGTTGGAGGCCATGGGAGTTGCGATACTCGTGCAAGAGTCTAACTTATACTTCTTGAGAATGTCAAGAGTATATTTCGACTGGTTCACAAAAATCCCATCCTCAAGTTGTTAGACTTGTAATCCGAGGAAAAAGTTCATTTCCCCCATCATACTCATCTCAAACCTGGACTCCATTAGAGCTGAAAAATCCTTACAAAAATTACTGTCAGTAGATCCAAATATAATATCATCGACATAAATTTGTACTAGCATTATATGTGGGCCTTCCCTTTTTGTGAACAGAGTTGTGTCCACCACACCTTTATAGAAACCGGCAGAAATAAGGAAATTTGAAAGACTATCATACCATGCTCGAGGTGCTTGTTTTAAACCATAGAGGGCCTTATCTAGCACATAAACATGGTCAGGTTTATGTGCATCAACAAAGCCTTGTGGTTGTTCAACATACACTTCGTCGTTACGTTCACCGTTTAGAAAGGCAGTCTTGACGTCCATTTGGTACACTTTGAAGTCTTTGTGTGCCGCGTACGCCAAGAAGATTCTGATTGCTTCGATCCGTGAAACTGGAGCGAAGGTCTCATCATAATCTATCCCTTCTTGTTGTCGGTAGCCTTTGGCAACAAGTCTTGCTTTATTCCTTATCACAATGCCGTTCTCATCTCGTTTGTTCTTAAAGATCCACTTTGTTCCGATGACTGTACGGTCTTTTGGTTTGGGAACTAACCGCCATACTCTTAGCTGTTCAAACTGGTTGAGTTCCTCTTGCATTGCAACTATCCAATCTGGATCTGTCAGGGCTTCATCCACACGATATCATACTCAAGAATGATGCGAAGAGGCATTCATTAGCAGATGCCCTACGAGTTTGGACTCCTGTTGATACGTCACCAATGATTTGATCTGTTGGGTGACTTCGGGTCCATTTGATCTCGTGTGGAAGGGGTGCTCGGGATGGAACCTCTGTGGTTAATGTGGGGATGGATGAGGATTCATGGTCAATGTTTCAAATGATGGTATCACTGGTTCCAGTTCGATTCCCGAGTGTTCAGGTGAAGGAAGAATTGTTGGTATTATATGTGAGGGTATTATAGGAGTAAATTCAACTGCGGATGTGTCGGTGGATGATGTAGATGGATGAGGGTATGTTGATGAAGATGGAGCGGAAAAACTTTGTGGCGCAGTTGAACTGGAAGGATCACCTACATTATTGACAACATTAGAGACACTAGCGTTAGGACCGAAAAATTCAACATAAAAAGGATCAAATAAATTAACCAAATCAGAAGAAGAAAAAGAAATGGGGTTATTGGAAGAGTCTCCAGGCATTTGAGTAATGCGTGGTCCTGATTGATCAACTTCGAGTGCCAGTTCAGCGAACTCATCAAATGTGACGTGCACACTTTCATTGACTGTTCTGGTTCGGGTATTGAATGCGCGATACGCCTTCGAGTTGGATGAGTATCCAATGAAGATCGCTTCATCCGCCTTTTCGTTAAATTTCCCGAGGTTGTCTTTGTCATTCAGCACATAGCACCTGCAACCAAATACACGTAAGTACTTGATAAATGGTACTTTATTCAAAAAGAGTTGGTAAGGAGTTTTGTTAAAGCGCTTATGGATGATGGAGCGATTTTGTGTATAGCATGCTGTTGATACGGCTTCGGCCCACAAGAACGGAGGTAGTTTTGAGTATGTGAGCATTGTACGAGCGGCTTCCACTAGCGTACGGTTACGCCTTTCCACGACCCCATTTTGTTGAGGTGTTCGAGCAGTAGAGTATTGATGCTGAATACCTTTGGATCGAAGGAAGCCCTCAACTACTGAGTTCTTGAACTCCGTGCCGTTATCTGATCTGATTGATTGCACTGACAGCTGCTGTTGGGTCTCGACACTCTTGATAAAATCAATGATTTCTTGAGCTGTCTCGTCCTTGGAACGCAAGAACCTGACCCAGGTTTATCAAGAATAATCATCAACGATAAACAACACATATGTTTTCCATTTATGCTTTGAGTTCTTATCGGTCCGCATAAATCCATATGAAGTAACTCCAATACTCTTTTTGTTGATGGTTCGGGCTTTGGTTTGTGAGATGATCGTTTCATTTTTCCTTTCTCACACGCTCCACACAGATGGTCCTTTTCGTAGCGCAATTCAGGAAGTCCTTTGACCAGTTGTTTCGCAGCCAGCTTGTTGATATTATCAAAATTCAAATGGGATAATCTTCGATGCCACAACCAAGAGTCTTTTGAAGAGGCTTTTGATAGTAAGCAAATGTTATCCTTCACTATTAGCTTAGCTACGTCAATGGTGTAAAGGTTAGAGTTTCGGGAACCAGTTAAGATTTCTTTTCCATCCATGCTCTTAACACTGCAGTTCTTAGCCCTAAACGTTACTTCTAGTCCTTTGTCGCAGAGCTGTCCTATGCTAAAAAGATTATGTGATAACCCCTCAACATAGCCAACGTCCTTGATGACCAGATTATTTAGAACTAAGTCCCCGTATCCTTTTATGTGAGCCTGATGGTTGTTCCCGAATTTCACAGTTCCACAATACTGTTCAACAACGTTGGACATCAATTCTCTTCTTCCAGTCATGTGCTTGGAGCAACCCGAATCCATATACCAAATGGACTTAGCCTGAAAAACACATAAATTCATATAATGAAAAACTATATGCATTCAAACACATCCATTTTTAATTCACAATCAAACCGTGTTCTGAACCGAGATGTTCAGAAAACATGATGAGTTAAGACCGGGTCCTTGGCTGTGTGCACAGAAGCCAAACGTGTCGGTTTAAGCACAACCGACAAGCAAAAGAACGGGTCCTAGTCTAAGGTAACTAGAAGCCATTTCTTTGAAGCACGGGTCTTGATCAGAAGTAACCAGAACCATCTGCATTAAGATCACACAACCTTGGGTACCCACCTCAATATGGGTCCCTTTTTGTTAGGATTTCCAGCTTTATATGGCACGTGTACAGATTTAGAATCCCAATTAGCATTTGTGTGTGGTCTGAATGCACAACCCTTTGGAATCCATTGAAGATTGGATTTATTGGGTTTTGGAACCTTAGGCGCTGAAATTGCCTTTGGTTTTTGTCTTTTTGAGACCTTTTTGACCGTTGCTTTGGTTTTGGGCCTTGGCAACAGACACATCTCAATTTTGTTTGTGGCCGATGATGCACTATTTTTTGTTTTCTTTTTCCGAATACGTTTAACAGGATAAGGCACGAAAGCATTCATTTCAGGAACTTGTCGTCTATATTTAGTTGGACATAGATTAAACAAATCACTGATAGAGTACTTTAACGGAACAGTAGAATTCGGTACAACATTACAGACATTGTTACACACATTGTTACATAAATTGTCTTTGGAGATTACAGACATCCTATCTCTAGTAACAAATTCATTTGGCATTAAAGCCTTCTTCACAAAAAAAACTTGTAAAATCCTGCATGGTGGTTTTTGGGACTCTCCTTACATATCTGTAGGAACAAAACGATTAGAGTCAGTAAGCATGGAAGATTTAGACTTGACATACTTTTCTTTTTGGTGGTGAGTGGGTTTCTTAAAAGACTTGGATTTAACCTGAGTCTTTTTAGGAACCTCATTTTTGAAAACTTTTGAGCACTCACCTATGACAATGATAGAAGAGGATTCACCTTTAGCCTTACCTTTGTCTGATGACACGCATGGAATTTTTATGGAATGAGAAAGTGTTCGTTCTTTTGAAAGATCTTTCAATTTTTGTGAAACCATTTCAAAATTTTCTCTGTAGACAGTGACTTCCACAGATTGTTGAAAAGATTGATTTACCAATTCTTCTTCTCTCTTAAGAAGAGCATCTTGAAGATCAAGTGCTTTCTCTTGAGACGACTTCAATTCCTTTTCTAAAACATTGATTTGTTGTTGAAGAACTTTGGCAGGAATATAAAGTTGAGGAGTTGATTTTACAGTTTCATTTTTCAATTCAGCTTCTGAATAAGTTGACCAGAGATCTTCCTCTAAAGTGGGTACTCTAGAAGAATAACTCTCGTTAAGTTCTTCATATTGAAAGGAAATTTCTTTAACTTTACGAGCAACACGTTTCTCATATTCTTGGTTTAAAACTTCTTTTGATGACTCAAAAAAGAAAGATTTAAGACCGGCTCCCATATAGTTCATGTCATAAAATACAGGTAAAACATTTTGTGCTTTTTCCAAATATTTAGGATTTTTAAAACCAATTCCTTGTTTAGAATGGTAAAACCTAGTTTCTTTTGGCTGATTTAAATGGATAGTTTGTTCTGTTTGACCCCTTTTCAAAAATGCATCGTCAAGGGTCTTTATTCTTGAGTACAAACTTATCCTTTCTTCTTCAATCATTTTGTATTTTTCTAAACTGTCTATATTTTCCATATTTACCACATCTAATTATTTTGTAAGAACAGAAATTTCTTCTTTTAAAGAGAGTTTATCTTTTGAAAGCGTTTCCATGCAAGATTCAAGGTATATATTCCTATCCTGAACATCTACTTTTTCTATTAACATCTGTTTTCAGCCTGTACACACCTTGCAGTTTCAGCATTTAATCTAGCTTGTAGATCAAGTATTTGTGTGTGCAGTGTACATTCATTATCTCCAAATAATTTATTTATATGTGCAGGAATGTAACAGGAATATACCTCGTTGGACTCAGAACCGGATGTGGAGCATTCGGGATCGTTGGTTGTAGCCATCAGACATGCTGGTGGATTTTTCATTGTCTCCCCCTCAGCAGCATGATCTGAATTGTCAGCAGTGAAATCAGCACATGTCTCCAACCCCATACGATCAACCATGTAGCAATTCTTGCCCTTATCATCCTCGTCTTCAGAATCTTCAACATCCCAGTAGTCTTCCTGGGCGACGAGGGCTAATGCATCCGTTCTCTTCTTGGCTGCCTCGAGCTTTCTCTCGTAGTATGCAACGTCTCTGTTGAAATTGTTCTTGCATTCCCTAGCAAAGTGGCCCGGTTTGCCACATTTGTAGCAGAGACGTTCATCTGCGGCCTTCGGCTCATCTGCTCTCGGCCTTTCCTCTCTCCTCTCCGCCGGCCTCTTGTCGGCCCGGCGATGCTCGCGGCTGTTATCGCGCCTCCTATCCCTTCTTTCGGGCTCTCGTCTCTCTTCCCTGCGGTCATCCCGACGATCATCCCTTCGATCGTCCCGCCTGTCATCCCTGCGATTTTCACGCCTATCATCTCGCCTTTCATAACGGCGATCATCTCGATAGTCGCGTCTATCGTCATATCGACGATCATCCCTATCATCCCTTCGGTATTCATCCCTTCGAAAGTCATCGCGTCGGTCATCTCTTCTATCATCTAAGTACCTCCGTGGACCGGTGTCATAACGGAGTTGGTTGTTAGTCTTGTTGGAGAACCGTCGCTGTTGGAGACGGTTGGTCCACAAGGCTATCTGTTCCTGTATCGAAGCTTCCTCCTCATCATAGACCTCACGCGGAGGAGAAGCATACCTGTACTGAGACGACGAAGAACCAGGAGCAAAGGATGGTGTCGGAATCTGCGTGTTGGTGATCAAGGCTAGCGAATCATTCGGTTTCAACCCTGTGTTGGCTGATAGCAGTAGAGAGGCCAATTGATTTGCCATCAGCTTCTGTTGATCCACATCCCCTTGATATTTCTTGAGCTCTTAAAGACGACATTAATTGATACCTCAGGAATGTTCAGGACTCTTTTCGTGGCCCGACATGCAAGCTGCCACTTGGGGGCTAAGGCGGCAAAGAATTGGATGTTGATATCATCCCTATCCTTCTTGATGTGCAGTTTGTTCAACTCGTTAAGGACTGCACAGAACCTGGTGAATGTGGCTTGCAGAGATTCCCCGTCTTTGGCACGGAATTCCGTAAACTTTGCCTTTGCCTCCTCTATTTTGGCACGATCATCGAGATCTGCCCCCAGCATTTGGACTTCCAGCTCGTCCCACATTTCTTTTGCAGACATTTTACTGTCTACACTGACCAGAATATCAGTGGGGAGGGCTTGATAAATCAGATATTCTGCCCTCTTGTCAGCGTGCTGTCGGTCTCTCTCGGCGTCATTTGCCGGTTCTCTTTCAACTTTAGAGACTTGGACAGGGGGGTCAGCCTCAGGTCTGGCGGCTATCTCTCGATAGTAGATTACGGGTCCTTCGGATATAGACTGAAGCATCAAGTTCCCGAGCGGTTGCATTCCAACGAACTTAAGGAACCGGGATTTCCATTGTTCGTACTCATCGAGATAGAGAACTGGTGGTCTGTTCTCAGTTCCGAGTACTAGAGCTTCGCGCGACATTATGATGATGGGAGCTGATTAAGAATATGAAGATCTTAGAGGTGGAAACTGGACACGGATGGGCTGGAGTTAAAACAGATGGAGCTGAATTTGGATGGAAAATAAGTTCGGATGAGTTGGATTCGGATGAACAGTATTTCGGATGTCAGGGCCGAATTCGGATTGGATGAATTTCAGATCTGTGAACCGAATTCGGATGGGGTGATTTCGGATGGATGAACAGTAATTCGGATGTAGTATGTTCTGTATGACGTTCAAGTTCGGATGTGGTCCTAATTCGGATGGAGTTCAATTTCGGATGAACAGTGATGCGGATGGGGACAGAATTCGGTTGAACCTAATTTCGGATGGACCTAAGAGACTGAATTCGGATGGACCGAATTCGGATGAACAGTGGAAGGACCGAATTCGGATGGACCGAAATGGGTGTGGTCCGAAATAGGAAAAAATTTAAGTACAAGTCCCAGATGAAAATGGAAGCCTGATCTGAACTTCGGATGGTCCAAAGTTCGAATGGGACCGAAGTGAGGTCCGAAATAGGCTTATGGGGGGTCCGAAATTCACCTAAGTATGGTCCGAATTGGACCGAAGTGAGGTCCGAATTAGGGCAATGGGTGGTCCGAAATTGGTGCTTAGGTGGTCCGAAATGCTACAGTAAGGATCCGAAATACAGCAGGTTTTTTATGATTTCTAAGGCAGAACTGAGCAGAATTCGATTCTTATCAGTTTTAAAGCCTAAAAACAGTTCTAAATGATTTATAAACTATTTTAAACACTTTTGGTGATTTAAAATAACCTAAAAAACACTTAAAACAGCATGAACAAGTTAAAAACCCACTTAAACAACCCATATTTTCAAACTTAAAAATGGCCGATTCTTGATGATTTTAACAAAGATATGGAACTAAATGAGCTTAAAATCAGTAGAGAATAATAATGTGGTGTTTATATGACCATTATAACACAAGAAACACGGAAAAACAAAGGAAAATGAAGATCTAACCGAATGGAATGGAAGAACACGAAGAACACACAATAAAACCCAGCAGAATCCGTATGAATCAGTTGAAATCCACCGCTCTGAGCTCTGATACCAATTGTAATATGTATTTCCCGTATTGTTTCAGCACCTTGATGATTTTCTTATCACACACATGAAGAAACAAGCTCAATAAATGTGAAATGATGAAGAAAAGACAATATGAATGTTTGAGAGAATGTTGCAAGTGGCGGCTGGTGGTTTCTATTCAAATGTCAACCGTGGAACACAAAAGTAAACCTAGGAGCCTATAATAGCTCCATTTAATTAAGTCTTACACATTGGCACATTTGGCCCCTTGACTTTTACAAAAACATAAATTACATGGAAATTAAATACAAGACAAAATACAAAGATAATAGTTCTTACAAAACAACTCCTATGATCGAAATAATAAATCTAACAGACTCTCATGATATCCTAGACCTATAGGCTTCTTAGACTGACGCTGTGCATCTAAGATTTTCCCTAGGTTAAGAGATGAGTTCCTAAACTTTTCAAGTTTACTGTTGACCTCAGCTACCTTTACCTTAGACTCGGCTAGCTCTACTTCTTTGGATTTTAGATCCTTGGTTAATGCCTCAACCTGTTCATACATTAGTTCTAACCTAAAACACTGTTCGCTCAGTTTGTCCTTTAGAACTATAACATCCTGTGCATCATCCTTTAGCTTATCCCTAAGATCTTGTTTTATATCCATTAGGCTAGCATTATCTGATTTTAACGTTTCATTATGAGCAGATATGGTTTGATGTGATTCTATTACTAAATTTAACCTATCGTTAGATGTAGCACACAAAGCACATAAATCATGGAAAAGAGAAAAGTTTAGAGTTACTTTTGCATGATCTGATTCTACGTTGGCCATCTGAGCGGCAAACTCCAGAATTGTCTGATCAGCTGACTTCTCTACCCACATCGGACTGCTTTCATTCTGACTGCTGTCCCCTGTGATTTCCTCTGCCCTTTCATTTCCAGTCTCAATCACTTCAGCCATAAAGGCTCTAGCATTCGATTCTGGATGTGTACTCCAGTCATAAGTTCCATCAAGCTGTCTGTCTGATGTGACATTGGATAACAGACCAGCTATATTCGCTTGACTGGTAGAACTACTCGGCAGATATCGCCCTTGTGATTGGATCTGAAACTGTCCCTGTTGATTCTGATACTGTCCCTGGTAGTTCTCTACTTTCGGTCTCTGACACTCTCTAGCGAAGTGTCCTAACCCTTGACAGTTGTAACATTTAACCTTGGACTTATCGAATCCAATCTTATTGTTACTAACATTCAGATTTCTTCCCGTTCTTTTGATGAACCTCTTAACTCTCTGAGTTACCATGGCCAGTTGCCATTGCAGATCCATCTCTTCAAGATCATCAGGGTCTACCTGATCGTAATCCTCATCCCAAAGTGCAGGATCGTTGATTTTGCCCTGAACGCAATTGTCGTAAGCGACCACGAATGAAGCCAACAGATTCAGATTGTCTTCAGCCGATTTTGCACTCATAGGCATCTTTGAATATCCTTGAGATGTAGATGCTGGTGTAGCCTGATGCTGCTTTTCTTCTGGTCTAGCAAACCCTAAGAAAGCCCTACTCTGTGAGTCTTCTGTCTCAGCCGGTGACGACTTCTCTCCCGAGAAGAATGCTGTAGCGGTCTTCAATTCAGTTGCCACTGAAGGCTTTGATTTCCCAAAGTACATAGCTGGATCTTGAACTTGGTCATAATCCGTTTCCTTCTTCAGCAACTCAAAATGATATGCCCTCAGCGTTCCCACAACATTCTCTAAAGTCAGAGTATAGTATTTGTCTTCATCATGCTTTATTAAGGCCACATACATCTCCCATTTGGCCGGTAAAGCATCCAGAAGCTTGTTATTCTTCTTAGTTTCACTATACTCCACGTCATGGCTGTCTAACTAAGTTAGTAGATGATAGAATCGTGTGATAGTCTCATCCAGCTTTTCATTCTTCAATGCTTTGAAGATAGCAAACTGCTGCTTGAGCATTTCCATTCGATTCTTTCTGACCCTCGGGTTACCTTCACACCGCTTCTCTAATGCATCCCACAGCTCTTTTGCTGTCTTTTGATTACGGAAGGTGTGCAAGATCTCCTGAGGTAACGCCATACGAATGATAGCGAATGCACGATTTTCTGCTTCATACAGCTTTTTGTCATCGTCTTTCATCTTAGAATAAGTCACAACCTTTTGTCGACCTTCGACCTCAGCTGTAGGTGGAATGTATCCTTCGTCGATACAGATCCACATTCGCATATCATTGAATCTCGCGAAGTCGGCAAACCGATCCTTCCACCAGTAATAATCCTCAATTTTCATCAGCTTCGGTGGAGAATTTGCTTTTCCAACCTTGTGATCCATCTCCATAAACCTCTGCAGACTTGACATTGTTTCAAATATATTTGAATTTAAACTTAATTAATTTAATTCGAAATTAATTTAACTCTTTCGAATTTAGGTAAATTCGAATGTAATTAAATTTAAATTTGTTTTGGATTAAATTCGAATTAAGTTTGTAAATTCAGCTAAACTCGAAATTAATGACAAAGTCGAAACTCCAACTAAATTCGAAAGTCCACATAAACTCGAAATCTAATAAACTCGAATGTCCAAATTCGATTTTAGTGTAAAATCGAAATCCAAGCAAATTCGAACTGGCCAAATTCGAAGCAAACTTTAGGGAAACTCGAAAGGATCGTATTTTGGTCAAACTCGAAAGTAGTAGAAAACCCTAATACTTCCTTACTAAACTCGAGCGCCGCAAATTCGAAAAACGGCTAATACTTCGAGTTTTTCAAGTTTTTCAGATTAAATCAATAGTTTTACAAGTAAAAATACTGATTTTGGTCAAAAACTTGAACTACAACAATGTATTTCCCGAAATCTAATTTGATAAGCTCGAAGAACCTCAAAAATCATGATAATAACCGTCCAAAATGACAAGAAACCTAGGATGTTGCTTACGAAAACGAAGAACACGAAGAACACCCCGTAGGCTCTGATACCACTTGTAAGGTCTTCACACTACGGATTTATCTAGACGCGACACACACCAACGAGTGCGGAATCCTCGTTAGCGGCTTGACGGTAAGATCACACGCACGGAACACGGAGACTACCACGACGTTATACGAACAACGATGAACGTACCTACACGATGATTCTCTCCGAAAACACTCTCTGATTACTAGTAAACTCGAGATCTCCTTTGCTTAATTACTCTCTGAAATTCTGCAAAAGTCTAATAATTATTCGAGTTAATCCCTAATTATAGTGACCAATTCGAGTTTGTCATACGACAAACTCAAAACAGGCCCAAGGCCCATTCGAATTTGTCCACCTGACAAATTCGAATTTACCTTCATGATAAATTCTAATTTACCCTAAATTCGAATTTCACATGTCAAACTTCTATTTGAATTTATGTTTTAACTTATGTTTGAATTAATCTTTGAACTTTATGTTTGAACTTCTTGTAAAACATTATATCAAGTTCAAACATACAGTCAATAAATATCAACCACAGAAAATCACATATATCAAACACTAGTTAATATTAAATACCTTGTAACATGACTTACACAAAATGCTAACACAACTTAGACTGCTATCGTCACACAGGGTGTACCAACACTCAGAAGGATTACAGCTTTCACAAGAACCTCTATTCCTTTTGATTAGACGAAGAACATAGACTATTCTTCTTTTACAACCTTAGAGGCTTAGGAAAACTTAAAACAAAATAACAAAATATTACGTGTGTACATTGAGAACTTCTGTCTACTCTATTTTTTCTATTCTATTAAATTCCTTGTAAAACTACAATTTATCTTCGAGAAATATCTTCAAATCTTCTGATCTTTCTATTCGATTTGATATTATCAATAAGCAACTTCATTATTTGACTCTAGCAGCTTGGGTTTCTTGAACTAGCAGCTTGAGTTTCTTGAACTAACAACTACAGAATTGTAACCGCCCCATAAGTGTTTGTACACACACACACACACACACACACACACACACACACACACACACACACATATATATATATATATATATATATATATATATATATATATATATATCTTCATTTTAATTAGTGTTTCATAGATATACGCATTGTTTCTTATTACAGGTAACACCACCAGATTCTGGACAAAAGGCAGCAGTTGGTGCTGCACCAGAAGTAAAACGAAAGCGAAACAACCAAAAATCGATTTGTGTGACTAGTCATGATTTGCAAAGGCAAGCGAAGACCAGATTGAAAAAGACATTTCATTACAGTCCTCCTTAATTAGTTGATGCAATTACTGTACATGTACTAAAGTCCTCTTTAATTAGTTGATGCAATTACTGTACATGTACATATTCCAATTTCTTTTTTGTGGTGTTACATAAATAAATATATCATATGGTCACACGTTGTGGCCACTGTTTGATTAAATATTTGTGTGACTAAATAGTGCATAAAATTTAAGTGGTCATTGGGTGAACAATTAAGGTCACACTTTTTAACACCTACGGCCACATTAGGCATAATTTTATGTGACCAAAGCCCACAACAAGACACTCTTTGTGTGACCAAATGGTTGCAATCAGCCATACACACATAAAAATAAAGTGGTCATTGCATGGACAATAGTGACACAAAATACAAGTTTACCTCACTTAGAAGAGCATATGGTCACACTTTTTAACACCTACGACCACATTTGGCATAATTTTATGTGACCAAAGCCCCAACAACACACTCGTTGTGTGACCAAATGGTTGTAATCAGCCACACACAAATAAAAATAATGTGGCGATTGCATGGACAATAGTCACCCAAAATACAAGTTTACCTCGCTTAAAAGAGCATATGGTCACACTTTTTAACACCTACGGCCACATATGGCATAATTTTATGTGACCAAAGCCCACAACAAGACTCTCGTTGTGTGACCAAATGGTTGCAATCAGCCACACACAAATAAAAATAAAGTGGTCATTGTATGGACAATAGTCACACAAAATACAAGTTTACCTCACTTAAAAGAGCATATGGTCACACTTTTTAACACCTACGACCACATATAGCATAATTTTATGTGACGAAATCCCACAACAAGACACTCGTTATGTGACCAAATGGTTGCAATCAGCCACACACAAATAAAAATAAAGTGGCCATTGCATGGACAATAGTCACACAAAATACAAGTTTACCTCACTTAAAAGAGCATATGGTCACACTTATTAACACCTACGACCACATATGACATAATTTTATGTGACCAAAGTCCACAACAAGACACTCATGGTGTGACCAAGTGGTTGCAATCAGCCACACACACATAAAAATAAAGTGGTCATTGCATGGACAATAGTCACACAAAATACACTTTCGCTTGATTTTAAAGAGCATATGGTCTCACATTTTACGGTTTTGGTCACTCTTTGTAAATGGATACGGCCACTAACCATCTAATGTGACCGTATGGACCCTTTGGTCATGGGACCTTTAGTCACAAACACAATGAAAAAACAAGTGTGACCGAATGGTTATCGTCACACATTTCTAGTGTGACAAAAGCAAAATATATACCAGTGGTTACCACCGAAATCCATGACACAGGCTCTCAGCATGTCTTCTAGTGTCAAAATCGTCCTTTCACTCTGTCCATCAGACTGGGGTCTATATGCAGTACTCATTGCGATATGAGTACCAAGACCATTTTGCAGGGCAACCCAGAAGTTTGAAGTGAATCTACTATCTCGGTCAGAGACAATAGATTTGGGAACATCGTGCCTGGTGAGAATTTCGTTCATGTAGATTTGGGCAAGACGATCTAGAGAATTGGTTTCCCTGATAGGTATGAAGTTAGCGGATTTGGTTAGTCGATCAACAATGACCCAAATGGAATCATGTTGACGACGAGTTTTGGGCAGCTTTGTTATGAAGTCCATAGTAATCTGACCCACTTCCATTTTGGGATAGGAATAGGTTGCATACTATCATAGGGTTTTTTATGTGCAGCTTTGACTAGTCTTCAGGTTCTGTACTTCTCCACAAATTGTAGAACGTCCCTTTTTAACCCTGGCCACCAGAAGTTGGCCTTCAAGTCAGTGTACATTTTTGTGCTACCAGAATGAATTGAAAACTTGGATTGGTGAGCTTCTTCAAGAATTACATCTCGCGTATTCCCAAACTTAGGAACCCATACTCTGCCATATACACCTTTGAGTCCGGTTCCATCATCTTGCATTATTGGTAATTGAATCCTGACCTCTTCGTTCTTGATATTTTCTTCTTTTAAGGCCTGCAATTGAGCAGCCCTTACATCATCTATGATTGTTGACGTCAGCATGGTAGAGGTCATGGCATAGCAGTATGCCTTGTAGTAAGCTTTCCTACTCAAGGAATCTGCAACTACATTTACTTTCCCTGGGTGGTACAAATCTCACAATCATAGTCCTTGATTAAATCCATGGACCTTCGTTGTCTCATATTCAAGTCCTTCTGACTGAATATATATTTCAAACTCTTGTGGTTAGTATAGAGCTGACACTTGGTCCTGTACAGATAATGTCTCCAAAGCTTTAGAGCTAATGTCACAGCAGTTAGCTCTAAATCATGAGTAGAGTAATCTTTTTCGTGTGGTTTGAGTTGTCTCGAGGCGTATGCTATGACATTTCCTCTTTGCATCAGCACTGCTCCCAAACCCATGCCTGATGCATCCGTGTAGACTACAAAGTCTTCGTTCCCTTCAGGCAGGGCCAAAACAGGAGTTGCACTTAGTAACTTCTTCAATTTGTCAAAAGTCGTTTGTTGATCCTCCTTGCAAATGAAAGTTGTGTTCTTGCGAGTAAGCTGGGTAAGAGGAACAACTATTTTAGAGTAATCTTTGATGAATCGGTGGTAGTAACCGGCCAATCCCAAGAAACTGCGGATTTTAGAGGCGTTACGAGGTGATTCACAGTTCTGGATAGCCTCGATCTTTGTTGGATCACCGGCTGCCAACACCAGATATCACGTGCCCCAAGAATTGGATCTGAATTGAACGTTGAGAAGGAACAAGTTAACAAAGAGTTTACAAGTGAGTATAGGGATCAAGGAATTGTTTAGAATGTGTGAGACGTACCTGTCTCAACCAGAATTCACATTTTGAGAATTTGGCATAAAGTCGCTCTTTGCGCAACAACTCTAGTAATTCTCTTAAATGTGTAGCATTATCCTCTTTGGTCTTTAAATAGATAAGAATGTCATCTATTAAAACGATGACAGATTTGTCGAGCATTGGCCGGCAGACTATATTCATGAGATCCATGAAAGCAGTCGGCGCATTCGTAAGACCGAACGACATCACCAGAAACTCGTAGTGTCCGTAACGAGTTCTGAAAGCCGTTTTAGGAATATCGTCATTGTGAACTTTGAGCTGATAATATTCCGATCGAAGATCAATCTTCGAGAAGTAACTAGCACCTTGCAACTGGTCGAAGAGATCTCAATTCGGGGCAATGGGTATTTGTTTTTAATTGTCACTTTGTTGAGCTCTCGTTAATCGATGCACATTCGTAGCATGCCATTTTTCTTTTTACCAAAAAGAACAGGAGCGCCCCAAGGAGAAGAACTTGGGCGAATAAAACCTTTGTCTAATAGCTCCTGTAATTGTTTCATCATTTCCTGCATTTCTACAGGGGCTAAACGGTAGGGAGCTTTGGCTATTGGAGCCGCTCCATGAATGAGATCGATGTGGAATTCCACTTGACGATCAGGTGGCAATCCTGAGATATCAATAAGTTTGACATCTAGAAATTCGGAAACAACTGGAACAGTAGAGAGAGATTGAACTTTAGGCTTTGCATCAACAGCGTAGGCTAGATAAGCAGAAAAACCCTTGGCAACGTGCTTTCGGGCTTTTGCGATTGAAATAAGGCATAAGTCGCCTTTTTGTCTGTCTCCGTAGATACAAATGTCACGGCCCTCAGGGGTAGTAATTTTAATCACTCTTCTTGCACATTATCTGAGCCTCGTTATGGAAAAGCTAGTCCATACCCACTATGACATCAAATTCCCCTAACTCCATGGGAATTAAGTCTAAATTGAACACTACGTCCTCTATCAGTAAAGTGCAATTCCTATATACCTTGTCTGCCTTGACTAACATAAAGCTAGCAGTTTCAATGTAAAGTACAAATTCCAAGGTTGATGTAGGCATGTTTAGTTGACGAGCAAACGAAGTGGAGACAGACGAACGATTGGCTCCGGAATCAAAGAGAATACATGCAGGAATTGAATTTACGAGGAACGTACCAGTGACCACCTCCGGGTCATCTTTTGCTTCCTCAGCTGTGATCTGAAAAGCCCTTGTTAGAGCTCTCTGAGTTTGATCCCTACAAGCAGTGGAAGCTCCAGAAGATCTTGCGGTTGATTGCTGAGCACTCTGATCTCTTGGGGGTCTTGGGCAATCCTTGGCAAAGTGGCCAAGTCTATGGCAGTTGTACCACGCATCACCTTTTCGTGGGCAATGCTCCCAATGATGGCCTTTCTGCCCACAAAGAAACAGTACATATCTTGAGTTTTGCACTCCCCAGAGTTCGTTTTCCTGCATCTTCTACAGTCTCTCATTTCAGTATTGGCCGAAAAGGTCTTTCCTTTCTTTTGGGATGAAGATGGTTGATTTGATTGCAGAGAGGATTGGGATGATCCAGACTCCTGTTGCCTTTTTGTCAGCGACGATTGATTCGGTACTGCAGCGGTTGACCCCAGGACGTACCCAAATAGCAACACAATCTGCTCTACATTTCAAGCAGCCTCCAACATACTAGCAAAAAGTTGGGTACCGAACACTGCCCATCGTTCAGCGAATTTCGTAATCCAAATCGGCCTCGAACCGACATATCTTCCTTTTCCTCTGTATCAACTTGATGGGGTGCAAACAAACTTAGATGAGTGAACTCGACATCGTATTGAGTGACTGTCTTTATTCCTTGGGTCAGATATAAAAATTTCGCCTCTAGATGGCGCTTTTCATCGGCAGGACAATATTGTTGAGAAAATATCTCCTTGAACTCATTCCACGACATGTGCGACACTACCTCCATCGTCAGCACATTGATCATGGCGTCCCACCACATGACTGCGTCCATTGCAAACATCGTCGTGGCAAACCGAACCATTTCCTTTTCAGCGCAGTCGCGGATTCGGAAAGTTTTGTCTGTGGTGGTGATCCACTCCAGTGCCGTCACGGCATCAGCAGTCTCATCAAATGTAACGGCCCCGTTATTCTTAAAGTCCTTAAACCTACACCCCTTTGCTTTGTTAGAAGAACCAGTGTCTTCTTGTCTTTCCTCTTGTTCCCCTTGTTGCTATTGCTGTTGTTCTTTGTTCTTTCTTTTGTCAGCCTTTCATTTGGCTTTGGCTTCGTCTCTGGCCCTTAATTGATCGGTGAATGACTGAACCTGCTCAGCCATTCTTTTGGCCTGTAACTCATTATTCTGTTCCATGAGAGTTTGCATCATCTGGAACATCTGCTGAGGAGTCATATCATCTCCTGACATGTTCTGAAATATAACAAATCATATTTAGAACATTTATTTTCGAGTCCTAGTGTTTACAGTTACCAATTATTTGTCCTCGTCTGCATGTCAATCCTATCTTACTTCAGATCATTTCTTAGGAGTCCATTCTAATATCATAACCTAAGTTTGAGTCCAAATCCTCGCGGGCACTTGAAACCTCAACTAATGCTCTGATACCAAACTAAGACATCCTCGTGTATTAATGATATAATTGATAACACCAGGATCAACATACAACTCAATAATTAACATGCAATTTAAATTCATAAACTTAAAGCAGTTTTAAGTAGCTCCACGCTAAAGCAAGAAAATTGTATGAACTACAGTGATATAGTCTAACTATTACAACATCTTGAATTGTTTTGAAAACATAAAATCCCAGCCCCAAAGCTATATCATCTGTGTACCAAATAGCTTCTAAGGACACCAAGTTATGAAATGAAATGCCTAGGAGGAAGGTCCAGCTACACCTTTTCCTTTGCCTGAAACATTGAAAGTCAACGGGTAAGCTAATGCTTAGTGAGATAACAGATTATATATTCAACAAATATTTGTCTACAAACTATTGTGAAAACGGGCAGTGCAAGCCCCATTACAAGTGAAAATCATGAAATGCAAGCATGGGGTTTGGCAGTTCAAAATGCTGATCGGGGATGTGTCGAACCTCACCAGGAAAGTGAATGGGATGATTAGTCCCCGACAGTGGCCTGCTGTCAGCCCCAGTCCAGGTCGCATCAGATGGTGAAGTAATTATCATGCAGTGCAAGAATGACATATGAAATGCACTTTCAATTGAACGCTGGCTACATGTATGTCACATGTCAAGTATGTGCATCATAACAATGAATCATATCAGAGTGCCAATTGATGTATATTGAAAAATGTGAACATGCCATTGAAAAGTAAATGAATGCAAAGACAGTAAATGTTCGAATAATAATCTATTACTCACAGTGGTCTGTGCAGTGTAAGTTGGCTCTAAATAAATGTGTGTTAGACAACACCACAAAGATCCTGTTATGTCAGTGTAATGGTGTAATAATGTCAGTATCTGCTCAAAACTTGATTCTGGAAATAAGTAAAATGAACAGTAATTCGGACCACATGAGAATTTCGGTTGCACCGAAATCCGGAAGGCCCGAAGTCCACCCTTGGCATTTTTCTTTGTACTATTCATCTGAAATTCGGATGACTCTTGATCTGAAATTCGGATGACCTGTTTATCCGAATTCGTGTCTATACTTAATAATTTTGCAAGTTTTTCATCTGAGTTGCTTATGATCCGAGATTCGTTTGGTCCGAAGTTCATATGATCTGAAATTCGGATGATCCGAGGTGTGTTCATCTTATCCGAGTTTCACACTTAGACGTTTTTTACTATTTTCCATAATATACTTTTGGTCAGTTTTTGTCTATTTTGTACTGGATGCTATTGACATGAACTTATTTGTACACTTTTAACAATTTATAACAAGAAATATGACTTAAATATACCAAAATCAGTCCATTTTTGTCCAATTTTCATCACTTGTCGATGAACACACATACTAAAACACATAGTGATTTCCAATTTCGTATTTATACTTCGATTCAAAAGCTGAAATATGGTATGTAGGATCCTTAACACTCGATTTTTAACACATCAACAATAACAAACAACATGCATTTACATCCTTAACTTAAATCTGTGATTCGGTTTATCACAAAACCGAACACAAAACTCTAAAATTCGTAAATCTGAGCAAGTATTACCTTGATTTGTTGCTTGTAGTGTTAATAGTTCCTCAATTGCAACTTGATTCCATTTTTCCTGCTTCTAATTCGACGATTTATAGGGTTCTTGATTTGTAATCTTTGAAGAACCGTGGGTTTTTAGTGAGAGAAGGAGAGATATAGACAGTGAGAGCTAGAGAGAGAAAGTGAAGTGTTAAAATGAATGGCAATTCCCTTTTTATTTGTTATTTTGCATTATTTGCAAATTACACCCCTTAACTTTGTATTTTCTTATTTGCACCATTTTAAATATCCGGATCGGTTTCTCATTGTTATTCTTGCTCAGAAAAAAAAATGATAAATTCTCATTATCATTGTCATTTTTAAAATATTTCGATCGATGATTGTTGTATATTCTACCGATGTCGGTTCCTTGTTGTTTGCTTGCTCGAAAAACTACGAGGAGGATTTCTCCTCATTGTTTTCCATATTTAAATTATGAATGTTATTTGCTTAAACCGAAATGATTATTCATTAATACAATCAATTGATTCTTTAAAATTGTAAATTACAATTGATTAAAAGTAGGGATGTTACATATTCTTAACATGTTGAGATTTGAGTCCAGGCTGTTTTGCAAGTTTTAATTCTAAACCTTGAATTACCAGCTTGGAGCTTTACATGTTCTTCCTCAAAAGTTTTGATTTTCAATTCAAGATCAGGGTTTATCTTCTCAAGAACTGAATTAGGAATGTATGTCTTTTGAGGAAGAATTGTATTATCAGAAAGATGCTTATCAGAATATGTCTGAATGAACTCTTCTGTTTTTGGTAGATCTTTATAACTTTCATTAAGAATGTTATAATCCAAATCAAGTTGCATTTTGTCCTCATTCAACCTTTTCAGACCTTCTGCTGATTCCACTTCCTCATAAGCTTTTAAAAATACCATTTTCAACCCTAGATTCATGTATCTTGTATCATATAACGTTGGTGAACACGAAATTGCTTTTCAAAGATACATAGGATTGTCACAACCAATACCAGCTTTTGAGTTATCAAAATCAGTGTCCTTTGGTTGATTTAAGTGGATCGTTTGATCTGTTAGGCCTCTTTTTAAGAATTCATCTTCTAAGGTTTTTATTTTCTCGTAAAGCTTAGTTCTTTCTGCAAAGATTGAATTATATTTTACAGAACAATTAGCAGATTCTAATTCAGCTAATTTAAGTTTCTCAGTTAAGTCAGTAATAGTGCTACTCAGTTTCTTATTTTCAAGTTGAAGATTATTGAATTTTTCTTCCAAAACAGAAATAGAGTAAAGCGAATGCGTTATCTTTGGAAAATTCTAACACTAACGCATTCTTAAGTTTCAATTTGTTTTCCAAAGAATGGACATTATTTTTCTCGGCTTTAAATGACTTTCCAAAACGTTTAAGCATGTAAGTCATTTGAACTAACTTATTTTCAAGCACACAGGAGTTATCATTATCTGAGTCAGGATTAGAGTCTACCACAGGTGTCTCGGACTGTTCTGAAGTATCCGAATCAGATCCATCATCCTCTTAAGCTTTATTGTATTCTTCTCCTCCTGTAACCATCAGTGCTACATCTTCTCTCAGTTCAATCTCTGAATCTGTATCATCTTTTATTTTCTGTCTCCTCTTCTTCGTCTGTCAACCCGACCTAGACTTCATATTCAGCAATCATCACGGACTCGCTTTTGTTCAGAGTCTGATATATTCTGAAAGATTTCTGACCTGAAGCAGATATGCACATCCTCATCCAGAATGTCATCGTCGTCGGAGAGTTGAAGCCAGTGATCATCTTCTGCCATGAGGGCCTTCCCGACTTCCTTTCATTTAGCCAATAAAGCCTTACAGGTGTAGTATTCAAAATTCTTAACTACAAGCTTTCGGCATTCCCGAGCATAGTGGCCTGGCTTGACAGAGTTATAGCATTTTGGTTCATCATCCTTCTGGACAGGCTTCTCTGGCTGATCATATTTCTAATACTTCTTCCCACTGCTCTCTCTAGTCTTGTCATACTTCTCACGCTTTTCATATTTGCGAGACCCAGTTTTATAACGCAGCTTTTTGTTTGTCGGCTTGCAATAAAACTTCTTCTGGAATGCTTTCGTCGGTAGGGCCATCTGCTTTTTCATATCTTCAACTTCAGGATCTGCTAAAGAGTCAGATGAATCAGATTCCAATGAACTTCTTACCACTAGTAGCTTCTCCTTCTTTGATTTGTACTTGTACTTCTTATCGGTTAGGAGAGCTAATGGATGCACAGTTGCTTTTCTACTTGTTTCTTCCCTGGAACTTTTCTTAGAACAACCTCCTGATAGTTGTTCAGATTCTCAAATACCATATGAATATCCATATCATCAATGTCCTTCGTCTGTTGGATAATCATAGTATATTAATCCCATTCAGTGTTGAGTATATTCAAAAACTTGACACTGATGTCCTGGTTTGAATTTGTTACCCCGTTCCTGTAAGGTCTGCTCTCTACGGATCCTATCTTGACGTGACACCTTCCAACGAGTGCGGAATCCTCGTTAGTGGCTTGACGGATAGACCACGCACACCGAAACACGGAGACTAGCACAGTGATAAACGAACAACGGATCGTCCCGACACGATGATTCTCTCCACACGAAACTCTCTGATTGCTAGAAAGTTCGAGTTCGCCTTTTGCTTAACACTCTGACAAGTTCGAACTTGGCCCAAGGCCTTTTTCGAACTTGTCCTCTAACAAATTCGAACCTTTGCCTTCAAACTTATGTTTGAACTTAAGTTTGAACTTATCTTTGAACTTATGTTTGAACTTTATGTAATACATTACACCAAGTTCAAACATATATGCAATTAATATCAAACATATATAAACATACAAATAACAAACAAATAACAAACATATAACAAATACTTGTTGATATTCAATAGCAAGTAAATTGACTTACACAAAATGCTATCTATACTTAGACTGCTATCGTCACACAGGATGTACTAACAGACTCCCCCTTGACGATAGCTTCCAACTATTTACATTTTGTCTAAGCACTAGAGCTATATAAGCTACTACCTGCATATAAGCCTATATCAATACATACTCTAACTATCTTTTGGAATTTCCTAGCCTCAGATCTCCATCCTTCATGAAAGAAGATAGGTTGATCGTGTAGCTTTTGCAGGTCATCCTTAGATAGATTTATTAGGTGCAACGGATTGTATACTCTCAAAATTACTTTGTCTTCTGTATCCTCCATTACTGCTTCAGCTGTATCATTGTCTATGTACCACCACTTCATGTTTCTGAGAACATCTTGTGGCATAGACTTCAGTGGCACTTTCTTCAAACATCTGACGGGTTTGTACACCATTTTAGCCCATGGTCTTCCCGTGTGAGGATCTATTCTAGACTCATCCTCAACTCTTCTGCCTGACCTCGGCTTGAGTCTTTCGAACTTTCCGGATCTGCCCTCTTTTCTGATTATCTTTGCAATAACTTCAGCATAAGGGTCGTCACCGATATTGATCAACTCCTTCCCTTTCACAAACAGTGTACTATCAATTCTCCCTCTTTCAAACCCGTTGTCTAAAAGATGAGTAGATAGTGTTTCATTACCACGCCCTTGGTGCTTGATGTAGTCCATACAAAGCCTTATCTAAACGATACACTCTGTCTGTATACTTGGGATCTGTAAACCCGGGCGGTTGTTCCACGTACACCAATTCCTTCACTTTGCCATAGAGAAAAAGCACTCTTTACGTCCAACTGATAGACTTTAAAACCTTTGAAGGAAGCAAAAGCTAGAAACAGACGGATTGCCTCAAGCCTTGCTACTGGCGCAAATACTTCATTGTAGTCGGTTCCTTCCTCTTGGTTGAAACCCTTTACAACAAGTCTTGCCTTGTTGCGAGTAACTATTCCTCGATCATCTCTCTTGCAATTAAAAACCCACTTGGTTCCTATTGCAACTTCTCCTCGAGGTAACGAAACTAACTCCCACACTTCAAGTTTCCTGAATTGTGACAGTTCTTCCTGCATCGCTTCAACCCAAGAGTTGTCTTTCAGTGCCATTTGCACATTCTTCGGCTCTACTTGGGAGATGAAACATGAGTACAAGAATGTGTGAAAAGCCTCGGAGTCAATGATCATTTACAACAGCACTGTTATGTTATTCAAACTACTCCTAGTCCTCACACCATCATTTGGATTTCCTATGATGCTCTCAACTGGATGATCCTTATTAATCCTCGATGTTTCTATCTCATCGACCCTAAGATTATCTCCAAAGTTTGATCCTATCTCACCTAACGGGGGAACGACTTCAGACTCTACATTTTCTTCCTCATGAGCATTGTCCTCGAAGTTAGAGTTTGTAGTTTGATTTTCTTTTGTAGGCAACTCAGAATCATTCTCTGCTGGAGAGCTATCTTCTGTCGTTGTAGGCTCAGAAGTTGATGGAAAGCTTGTCCTTGGAAAACTTGGACCGTCATCATTCAAATTCAATGATGATAAGTCTTGTTCAATTGTACATGCATTTCCATCCAAAGGAATGTTAAATGATTCAAACAGTTTGTCATAATAAAAAATCCATTCCGGACAAGTTTGGGGTTCATGTGTATAACTTGTTACATCAATGTTATACACAATTTCTACCGTACCATTTGTTTTATTAAAAACCCTTTTATTTGGTGAGTTAGGCACATAACCTAGGAAATAGCCTTCGTCAGCCTTTTCACCAAACATAGGTTGATGTTTTGTTTTCATTAACGTACACGGTACCCAAAACGGTTCGAAGCAAGTTAAATTTGGTGGCCTTTTATTCAAACCTTCATAACAGGTTTTGTTCAATGATTTGATAGTAAGGACCCGGTTTAAAACATGACAAGCGGTATTCACTGCCTCCCCCCAAAACATGGTAGTAAGCTTTGAATCCGAGAGCATGGTCCTTGCTGCCTCAATCAAAGTCCTGTTTTTCCGTTCTACCACCCCATTTTGTTGTGGCTCATAAGGTGTACTAAATTGATGCACTATGCCTTTTGATAGGCAATAAACACGAATTACAGTGTTTTTAAATTTCGGTCCATTATCACCCCTTATACGTTTTACTCGCGTCCCATAGGAGTTTTCGACTTGGTTTAAGAACCTGATTAGCTTGGCAGCCGTCTCGTCCTTCGTAACTAAAAACAAAACACAAGAAAATCGTGAGTAACCATCAGTGATAACTAAACAGTACCAACTACCACCTATACTCCTTTTGTTGATTGGTCCGAACAGGTCTATATGCAACAAATCGAAAGCGGCAACTATAGAGTTCTGAGTCTTGGACTTGTGTGACTTCTTGTGTTGTTTGCCTTTCTTGCATGGTACACACTTGTCTTCAAACTGAAAACTCTTCATTGGAACACCTTGCACCAGTCCAATTTTAGTGATGTAATTCATTTTTCTCAGGTGCAAGTGTGCCATGCGTCTGTGCCATAAAACTGATTCGGTCTCTGAAGCTTTAGATAGAAGACATATTGGTCCCATCGAAGATTCCGGTTTGTTCATGTCTGGCATGTACACGTCATTCTTCCTTGGAGCCCTCATCAGTATCCACTCTTCAGGTACTTTGAATCCCGGTTTCAGCACTAACGCTTCAGTGTCAGTGAAATTCACTGAATTCTTCTAATCAAAGATTTGAGATACACTAATGAGATTATGAACAAGTTTATCAACGTGGTAAACTTGATCAAGTTTGATAGTCCCATTAGTGACCACTCCAGTACCGGTGATATTTCCTCCTTTATTTCCAGCGAACGATACAAATTCCCTGTTCCCTCCCTTGAAGTCTGTGAGAAGATTTCTTTCCCTAGTCATGTGCCTAGAGCAACCACTGTCTACGAACCACTTGTTGTTTAAACCTGTAGTTATCTCCTGCACATGAAAGAAAAGAGGTTAGTTATCACGGGGAACCCAAGCCATAACTGACTTGGTAATACCATTCTCATCCACATACTTGAACTCCTTCAAATACCCATCTCTCTTTTCAGGTGACTTGGGTGTTTGAGTGAGAGTCTGTTGTGGTGCAAAGTGATTTAAGTTCACTCTCGGCCTTTGTGTAGGCAATTGCTGTGGAGCCCTTGAATAATTTCGATTATAAGGCATTTCTTAGTGATATCCCGGGGCTCTACCTGGTGTCTGATGTCTTACAGGAGTGTGTGACCTTACCGGAGTGTAAGCTCTTCTAGGTGTAGTACTCCTATAATTTTGTTGAGGTCCAGACCTAGATTGATTAGGGACTCTATTTTGTGAATTGGTCCTAATCACTTCGTTTGGTCTACCTGACACAGGTATTTGTTTCACAGCAGTTTTTGGTGTGGCTTGCACAATTTTCTCGTTGTTTTGAGAACCACTTGTGCTTGCTACACTTGGAGAAGATTTATGTTGTTCCGGCTTTCCATTTTTAGGTGTAGATTCTACCTTCTTATGTGGACAACTAGAAGCAACATGTCCATTTTCATGACATCTAAAACAAGACATTTTATCAATTGACTTCTTATGCGTGCCCTTTGACTTAGGTGTCTCACTAGTGTCATGTTCTTTTGTCTCAACTACAGTGATTGTTTCTTCTTTCTGATTATTAAAATCAATTTTGGCTTCTCCTACAAGCTTATCACTAGAAGATGGCACAAATTGAACCTTCTTAATCTTGACATTATTACTAGTCACCCTAGTTTCTTTATCCTTAACGGTTTCAAACATAGGTCCGGATGCTACCTCTGCTGAGGCACATAGTTATCATTGAAAGGTGGAGGACTCTCATTATACCCTAAACCTACAGGTTTTTTAGACTGACGTTGTGCATCTAAGATCTTCCCTAGGTTCAGTGAAGATTTCCTAAACTGTTCCGGTTTACTATTCGCCTCTGCAACCTTAACCTTAGCTTCAGCTAGCTCTAGCTCTTTAATCTTAAGCTCTTTGGTTAATGCCTCAACATGTTCATACATTAGTTCTATTCTAACACACTCAGCTTGTCTTTTAGAACTATGACATCTTGTGCATCAGCCTTAAGCTTATTCCTAAGGTCTTCCTTTATATCTAAGAGGCTAGCATTGTCTGATTTTAAGGATTCGATTTGAGCAGTTAGATTACTATGAGTTTCTAGCACTAAATTGAATCTATCATTAGACGTAGCACATACAGCACATAAATCATGGAATGTAGAAAAGTTCAGAATTACCCTTGAGTTATCTGATTCTACGTTGGCCATCTGTGCGGCTAACTCCAGAATCGTCTGATTATCTGACTGTTCCACTAGCACTGGACTGATATCATTCTGGTCTTTGTCCTTTGCTTCTTCCTCTGCTCTGACACTTCTAGTCTCTGTTACTTCAGCCATAAAGGCTCAAGCGTTAGACTCTGGTTGTGCACTCCAATTGTATGTTCCATCGAGCTATCTGCCAAATGTGACATTGGTTAACAGACCAGCTATATTTTCCTGATTACTCGAACTACCCGGTTGATATCTCCCTTGAGACTAATTCTGGTACTGGTTCTGGTAGTTGTCAACTTTAGGTCTTTGTCACTCTCTAGCAAAATGTCCTAAACCTTGGCAGTTGTAGCACTTAACTTTTGATTTATGAAATCCAACTTTATTGTTGCTGACATTGAGATTTCTGCCCGTCCTCTTGATGAATCTCTTGACTCGCTGAGTCACCATGGCCAGTTGCCAGTGCAAATCCATCTCCTCTATATCATCAGGATCTACCTGATCATAATCCTCATCCCATAGTGCAGGATCGTTGATTTTCCCTTGAACGCAATTGCCATAAGCGGCCACAAATGAAGCCAAAAGATTTAAATGATCTTCAGCAGATTTTGCGCTCATCGGCATCCTTGAGTATCCTTGAGACATAGATGTAGACTGAGTTGGTTTTTCTTCCGGTCTGGAGTACCCTAAGAAAGCGCGGCTCCATGAGTCATCTACTTCAACTGGAGTCGTTGTTTCACCCGTATAGAATGCTGTAGCCGTCTTTAATTCACTTGCCGCTGAAGGTTTGGATTTCCCAAAATACATATCCGGATCCTGTACTTGGTCATATTCTTTTTCCTTCTTTAGCAACTGAAAGTTATACGCCCTCAGCGTTCCAATGACACCTTCTAGAGTTAGGGTCTCATATTTGTCTTCATCATGCTTTATCAACGCCACATACATCTCCTATTTGGCTGGTAAAGCATCTAGAATTTTCTCAATCTTCTCTAACTCACGATACTCGACATCGTGGTTGTCTAACTCAGTCAACAAATGATAGAATCTGGTAATGGTCTCATCCAGCTTTTCATTTTTCAAAGCTTTGAAAGTAGCGAACTGCTGCTTGAGCATTTCCATTCTACCTTTCCTAACCCTAGGATTTCCCTCACACCTTTTCTCCAGTGCATCCCACAACTCCTTTGCTGTTCGTTGATTGCGAAATGTGTGCAGGATTTCCTGAGGTAAAGCAATTCTAATAATTGAGAATGCTCGGTTCTCAGCCTCATATAACTTCTTATCATCATCCTTCATCTTTTGATATGATAAGACTCATTGACGTCCCTCAACTTCTGTTGTAGGTGGAACGTACCCCTCGTCGATACAAATCCACATTCTCATATCATTGAAACGAGCGAAGTCGGCGAACCTATCCTTCCACCAATAATAATTTTCTAATTTCATCAACTTAGGTGGAGAATTTGTCTTTCCAACCTCATGGTCCATTTCAATAAACCTTTGTAAACTTGTCATTGTTTCGTAAAAGTTTGAATTTAAAACTTAATTAATTTAATTCGAAATTAATTTAAATTAACACTTTCGAATTTGAGGAAGTTCGAATTTAATCAATTTTAAATTTGTTTGGAATTAAATTCGAAATTAAGTTTGAACTTCAACAAATTCGAAATATCTGAAAAATTCGAAGATCTAACTAAATTCGAAGCGTTAAATTCGAATCTAGTGAAATTCGAAATTTGGCAAATTCGAATTAATTAAACTCGAATCAAACTCTAAAACAACTTCGACAGGAGCGTATTTTCTGACAAATTTTGAATTTCGAATAAATCCTAATACCCCCTTGATGTTCGAGCGCCGCAAGTTCGAAAAACTGCTAAAAGTTTGAATTTTTTCAACTTTTCAGATTAAACCAAAGTTTTTAGGATTAAAAACTTTGCTTTCGACCAAAAGTGTTGAACTAATTGGAACCTTTTCCCGATATCTTAATTGTAAAACTCGAAATCTATCCAAAAACGTGATTGACCGTCCAAAAACGTCAAGAAACCATAGATGTTTCTAGTGGACACGAAGAACACCACGAACACCCTTATGGATCTGATATCACTTGTAAGGTCTGCTCTCTATGGATCCTATCTTGACGTGACACCTTCCAACGAGTGCGGAATCCTCGTTAGTGGCTTGACGGATAGACCACGCACACCGGAACACGGAGACTAGCACAGTGATAAACGAACAATGGATCGTCCCGACACGATGATTCTCTCCACACGAAACTCTCTGATTGCTAGCAAGTTCGAGTTCGCCTTTTGCTTAACACTCTGACAAAATCTGCAAAAGTCTCATAATTAATCGAATTAACCCTTAATTATACTGACTAGTTCGAGTTTGTCTATGACAAGTTCGAACTTGGCCCAAGGCCTTTTTCGAACTTGTCCTCTAACAAATTCGATCCTTTGCCTTCAAACTTATGTTTGAACTTAAGTTTGAACTTATCTTTGAACTTATGTTTGAACTTTATGTAATACATTACACCAAGTTCAAACATATATGCAATTAATATCAAACATATATAAACAAACAAATAACAAACATATAACAAATACTTGTTAATATTCAATAGCAAGTAAACTGACTTACACAAAATGTTATCTATACTTAGACTGCTATCGTCACACTGGATGTACTAACAGTTCCTCTTCATCTCACTGACAAGATTGACGAATCTGAAGTACGTATTTTCCAACAGTTCCCCTTCTCTAGCCCTGAAATTCTCAAACGACATCAGACTATTCCTAGCTCTATTCGTGGAAGATTTGTCAGAATCTCTCATCAGTTTACAGACCTCATCCCAGATGGATTTGGCAGTGGTTTTGTTCGTGACACTTATATATATGTCATTTGGAATGGATAGAAGCAATAACTTTCAGGCTATTTTGTCACCAAGTTTCCTTCTCTTTTAAGCCTCAGACAAATTGGCATTTGTGACTTCCTCAGTCCTCTCTAGAACTGGAGGACTACCATTAGGAACAACAGGAATGGTGACATACAACCTTGCAGGACCGACAGTCAGTGTATGATAAAACTCGCAGTGTAAATGATGAAGCTCGCAGACTATTTCGGAAGGTGTTTAATGAAACTTGAAAAACCCTTTGTGAAACTCGAATTTAGTTTAGAAGAAACTCAAATGATTCTAGATAAAACTCGAAAATGCCTTGACAAAACTCTAATTACTAGTGACAAAACTCGGAGTATGTATGAGTAAACTCGGTTAACACTTGATGAAACTGGTATAAAACTCGTTGAATGAATGATCAAACTCGGTGTAAGAATAATCAAACTCGAATTAAGAGTTATAAAACTCGGTTGAAGCTTTGTAAATCTCGAGTAACACTAAAAATGTATAGTTGCCCGAGATTTAACAGTATTCAACAAAACTAAGTACAGATCCACTTTTTTTTTGTGAAAACCTTCACGAATTGAACCCAAATTAACAGCGTAGATGCGTTTTTAACACAGAAACACTTTTTGTGAAGTGACTTTGGCTAATTTCAGATTAAAAACCCAAAATCAGTCAAAACAGTTCGAACTCAAACTTTTCGAAAAAATCAGAAAAATCTCAATTAAATCTTGTATGTTTGGAGATGAGATTTGAGACTCATATTGTAACACCCACAATTCTCACATAAATGCCACGTCAATACAATACACAGGTGGAAATAACGCAATCATCTCATAATGCACATGTCACAGGATTAGCGGAAAACACTGCTAATTAAAACTTTAACATGGAAGTCATACATCATCTCATAAACTGATACTGATACATAAACACAACGGAATACTGATAAACACGGATTACTGAAAGCTAACGTAATACTGATCCAGTACAAGGTACAGATAACAAAACTAAAGTCTAACAACAGCAATCAACAAACACCCACGATCTCTGGACTTCTTCGGCTGCTGCGACTGTGGCTGCGACCCCACGGTATGACTGCCTGAGACACACAGGACTCGAAAACATAAGCTGAACAGCTCGTGAGTACGCGAGGGTTAGACACTGCAGGTAAGCACATATAACATACACAACATATATATCTCGTCACACATATGCAACTCGATGCATAACACATATCTCTGCTCAAGGGGGACGCCGTTCCCCAGGTAACAGGCCGCACACAGCAGCGGTTTGCTACTCAATAGGCACAGGAGCGACCTGGCAATATCACTACTGTATATATACAGTCTCATATCTCATGACTGGTTAGGGACAATCAGCCTGCGCGATCACATATCGCGGACACCTGCAATTCAAACACATATAGCACATATAGGGTAGAGAAACTCATACATGCGCGCTATCACAGTCTCATACACATATATATCACAATCACATAAACGACTCGAAAGAATGCACGTGCGTTTTGAAAAGAACTCGAGTACTCACCGACTACCCGATTCGATTTGAAACCCGAAACACTTAATGCGGCTCGGCACGTAATCGTTTAGAATCTGTAATCGTCACGAATTCTCCATGTTAACACAACTCGATAACCATGTAACTCAAGTCAAGCATAAGTATCCCAATTAATATAAACCCGATACACAATCCCAGACGGACAATCGTTCCCCGAAACTCTTTTACGGAATTCCTATCGAGACCCAATATCCCAAACAATTCAAATCAACAATATTCCGAAGGAACCCGACCAATTAACGATCCGAGACTCCCCCCAAATGATCAACCCAATTTCTCCCTGCAGGCTCCGGTTCGCGCCGCTAAGCCCCTGCACCCCGCGTCGCGCCCAACTTCCTCTGCGCGTCGCGCCGCGGACCCCTGCGCGTCGCGCCGCGACCAGGTACCTGCTCTCAGTCTTGACCTTCGAACTCCATAGCTGAACCAGGAGTAATACTCCTTTCTATACCCGATTTCCAGCTCAAAAACACATATACAAACACTATATAACAGTCCCCTATAACTTATAAACCAACCCATACAATTCTCATAACATATAACACAAATTAGATCCTCAATTTGAAGCTTCTTACCTCTTGAACCTCCAAGACACAATCAAGATGAAGAAGAAGATCAACTCTCAGCAGCCAAATCCTGTTGATTAATCTCAGCTTCTTCTTGTTGGAGCTCCAAGTTTCACACACAAAACACACACCTTTTTGATTTAGATAAGGGAAAGTGAAAGAGATAAGGTCATAGACCTTCATATATATCCGGATTCTCAATTAAGCAAGTCCCGAACCCGATATCACTTTTTCACAATTTACATCATTAGGACCCAATTAAAGCCACGATCTCAAGGAGATAATTAATCCACTAATTAATAACTCGGAGACACGTATCACTCAATCTTGACACGTTAAATCCACGAAACGGAATTTAATTGGAACAACGCAATAATAATAAATAAATGAGCCAATAAATTAAATCCACGTACCAGGCTCAAATTCAGGATGTTACAAATCCTCTCCTCTTAAAAAGATTCCGTCCCGGAATCTAGCTCGGACTCGGGAACAGCTGCGGATAACGACTCCTCATCTCGACCTCCGGCTCCTAGGTGGCACTAGTACCCTTATGATGCCTCCACTGAACGAGTACTAGCGCTATCTCTTTATTCCACAATCTCTTCACTTTTCGATCAGTAATCGCCTCAGGCTGCTCAACGTATCTCAGGTGATTATCCACGGTGATCTCAGATAACGGCACAAACTGATCATCCTTGGCCAGACACTTCCTCAGATGACTCACATGAAACGTATCATGAACTCCGGCCAGCTCGGGAGGCAACCTCAATCTATACGCCTGATCTCGAACTCTGGCGATGATCTCAAACGGACCGATGTACCGCGGACTCAGCTTACCTCGATGTCTGAATCTAATAACTCCTTTCCATGGCGATACCTTCAGCATAACACGGTCCCCGACACTAAACTCGAGCTCATCGGACGACGATCGGCATAACTCTTCTGCCGGCTCTGTGCCACTCTCATATGCTCGCGGATTACTGCCACTTTATCGCTCGTCTCTTGTAACAACTTGGGCCCACTGATAGGTCGCTCACCGACCTCGCCCCAAAACACCGGGGTTAGGCACTTACGCCCATACAGTGCCTCGAATGGAGTCATCTTGATGGAGGAATGGTAGCTGTTGTTGTACGCAAACTCGACTAACGGCAAGTGAACGTCCCAACTACCACTAAAATCGATCGCACAAGCTCGGAGCATATCATCGATAGTCTGATTCATCCGCTCTGTCTACCCGTCTGTCTGAGGTCTGTACGATGTACTCAACTGTACTCTCGTCCCCAGCTCGCGCTGAAAGCTCTGCCAAAACCTCGAAGTAAACCGCGTATCTCTATCAGACGTAATCGACATCGGAACGCCGTGCCTCGACACTATCTCACTGATGTACAACCAAGCCAACTGATCCATAGTGATGGTGCCCCTCACCGCCAAGAAATGAGCACTCTTGGTCAATCGATCCACAATCACCCAGATCATATCATTGCCTCGAACGGTGCGCGGAAGTCTACGATGATGTCCATCGTGATATGATACCACTTCCACTCTGGAATCTCTAAAGGCTGCAAATGCCCGTGAGGCTTCTGATGCTCGGCCTTGACTCGCAGACAAGTCATACACTCTTCGACATATCGGCCCACATCTCTCTTCATCCCTGGCCACCAATAGAATTCGCGCAGATCTCTATACATTTTGGTGCTCCCGGGGTGGATGGATAATCTCGAACGGTGCGACTCATCTAAAATCAGCTGCCGCAGATTACCGACTCTCGGAACCCATACCCGATCATGAAATGCGCATAAACCCCTGTTATCTCTGCCCAACACCTCTAGCTGCCCTGCAAGCCGCTCTCTCTTCACATTCTCTGCTCGCAATCCCTCTAGCTGAGCGAATCTCAGACTCTCCACAAGAGTCGATGTGACATCGAGCCTCGCTGCTCGGGAAACCACTGTCTGACCGCACGCCTTACGGCTCAACGCATCGGCCACCACATTGGCCCTACCAGGATGGTATTGAATCTCGCAGTCATAATCCTTCAGTAACTCGAGGCTACGCCGCTGTCTCATATTTAGCTCCTTCTGACTGAACAGATACTGAAGACTCTTATGATCAGTATACACCACAAACCGCGAACCGTACAGATAATGACGCCATATCTTCAGAGTGAACACTATCGCATCTAACTCAAGGTCGTGCACGGTATGATTCTCCTCGTATGTCTTCAGCTGTCGCGACGCATATGCAATCACCTTGCCTCGCTGCATCAGAGCACAACCCAAACCGGTACCTGACGCATCACAGTAGACCACGAAATCCTCTGTACCCTCGGGCAATGCTAACACCGGAGCCTGACATAACCAGGACTTCAGCTCCCTGAAGGCCGACTCCTGCTCATCGGACCACACGAAAGGAACGGACTGCCGTGTCAATCTCGTCAACGGCCTGGCAATCCTCGAGAAGTCCTGAATGAAGCGGCGGTAATACCTGGCTAGGCCCAAAAAGCTACGAATCTCAGGCACTGTCTTCGGCGGCTCCCAACTCATAACGGCCTCAATCTTCGCCGGATCCACTGAAATACCCTCGGCGCTCACAACATGTCCCAAAAACTGGACCTCACGCAACCAGAACTCGCACTTGGAGAACTTCGCATAAAGTCGCTCCGCTCGCAGCACGGTCAAAACCTCTCGCAAGTGCTGCTCGTGGTCCTCGGCACTCCTCGAGTAGATCAGGATGTCGTCGATAAAAACAATCACGAACCGATCCAACATAGATCTACACACCCTGTTCATCAAATCCATGAATGCCGCGGGTGCGTTAGTCAGTCCGAAAGGCATGACTAGGAACTCATAATGGCCGTATCTCGTCCGAAACGCAGTCTTCGGCACGTCCTCATTTCTGACTCTCAGCTGATGATACCCTGATCTCAGATCTATCTTCGAAAAGAAGCTCGAACCCTGTAGCTGATCGAACAGATCGTCGATACGTGGAAGCGGATAACGGTTTTTCACCGTCACTTTATTCAACTCTATATAGTCGATACACATCCGCATAGAACCGTCCTTCTTCTTCACAAACAACACAGGAGCTCCCCACGGGGACGAACTCGGACGGATAAATCCACGATCAAGCAACTCCTGAAGCTGCGACATCATTTCTCTCATTTCGGTAGGTGCCAGCCTATAAGGCGTCTTCGCAATAGCCACCGCTCCAGGGATAAGGTCAATACGGAACTCGACCTGACGATCTGGCGGTAACCCAGACAACTCCTCTGGGAATACCTCAGGGAACTCTCGAATCACGGGTATATCCGCTAGGGTCTTCTTCTCTAATCTGGCGTCAACGACATAAGCCAGAAAGGTCTCACATCCCTTCGCAACATATCTCTGAGCTCGGGCCATAGACACAATGCCGATCTCGCCTCGGCGCCTCTCGCCATACACAGTCACTGTCTCACTGTCTGAAATGGGTATCCGGATCATCTTCTTTGCGCATAGAATGTCGGCCTGCCTGGCTGTCATCCAATCCATACCCACTATCACATCGAAACTGCTAATCTCTATCGGCAGTAAATCAATCAAAAACCGGTGAGCATCGATCTCTAGGACACAATCTCTATACACCCGACTCACTAAGGCTGTACTACCGTCTACTCTCTCAACGACTAACGGCACAGATAAAACAGTAGCAGGCACAGAAAAGTAGGCACAAAACACAACAGACACATACGAGCGATCTGCTCTAGAATCAAACAAAATACGAGCACTAAGCCCGTTCAGAATATACGTACCAGATACCACATCGGTAGACTCGCGGGCCTCCTCTGCCGTGGCCTGAAATACTCTACCCCTGCCTCTGGGCGCTGACTCACGGCGGCTCGAAGACGATGGCTCGGCTCTAGCACTGCTGGTACTCGCTCCCTGCACAGCAGGCGGAGCATCTGGACAGTCTCTCACAATATGACCTGGCCTCCCACAGCGGAAGCACAGGGAATCCCTCGAAGTACAAGTAAATGAAGTGTGGCCATACTGACCACAGCGGTAACAACGGGGCTGCTATGATGTACAACGACCGGAATGGCGACGGCGACATCTCGGACAGTCTCTCTCTCTAGCTGAACTGTCTGCCCGGCTCCCTGATGGCTGGGACCCCTGTCCCACGCTGCTCTGACTCTGACTAGGAGCGATATAACGAGATGTCTGCCCCTGACTCTGACTAGCCGTCCCTGATCCCTGATACTGCCCAGACCTCCTGGACCTACGGTCTCTGCCCCTATCTCTGTCTCTGCGAAATCCTGAACCCTGCCCCTGAACCTGCTGCTGCTCAAGCTGTCTCTCTCTCTCTGGAACTCCTGGGGCTCTCGGTAGTAGCTACGGGGCTGCTCGGACTTCTCTGTCCTCTGACTCTGGGATGGAGGCTGACCCCTCTGCCTCTCGATCTCTCTCTCTCTCTCTGACACGAGCCAACTCTAAGGCTCTCGCAAATGTCGGGGTGTCGTGAAGCCCGACAAACTACCGAATGTCCGATCTCAAACCATCAATAAAGGCATCGGCCTTACGAACCTCTGTATCCACATGCTGAGGTGCAAACTGGGCATACTCATTAAAACGGTCTACATACTGCTGGACTGATATACTGCCCTGCTGGAGATGTAGAAACCGGCACTCCATTTCCCGGCGCTCATCGCGGGGAATATACTGCAGCTCAAAGATCTCACGAAACTGATCCCATGTCATAGCATACGCTGCAGCTGTAGTCATAGACGACTCAATGGACTTCCACCACTGTGAAGCCCCTCCTTTCAACTGATAAGTCGCATAGCCGACCATATCACGAGGATCGACATGGGCAACTCGAAATGCCGCCTCTATCTCTCTCTCCCAGGCCATAGCCGCACCCGGCTCACCACCGCCTCGGAACTGCGGTGGGGCTCCTGCCATAAAGTCCTTAAAGGACCCACCTCGCGGAGAAGAAGAAGAAGATGCCCCAACCCCTGTCTCGACACTGGTCACTGGCGGCGGATCAGATCTCTGTCGCTGCTGATCTCTCTCTCTGTCCCTCTCTCTGTAGAACTCAGTCAATACTGATAACATCTCTGACCGGCGGACATACTCGTCTCCCGCTGGTCTCTCTGGCCCTGAACCCTCTCCATGATCTGTCATAACTACATGCACATATCACAAAGGTAAGATAACAGATCGATCACCCAGCGTTATACAATAAGCTAGGTCAGTTAATTCCGCTAAACTCAGTCTCAGGGAAGAATCCCACGGATCTAAACACGGTAAGAGCACAAGCATCCACTGATACTCAATACTGAAACCACAAGCTCTGATACCAAGCTGTAACACCCACAATTCTCACATAAATGCCACGTCAATACAATACACAGGTGGCAATAACGCAATCATCTCATAATGCACATGTCACAGGATTAGCAGAAAACACTGCTAATTAAAACTTTAACATGGAAGTCGTACATCATCTCAAAAACTGATACTGATACATAAACACAACGGAATACTGATAAACACGGATTACTGAAAGCTAACGTAATACTGATCCAGTACAAGGTACATATAACAGCTCTAAAGTCTAACAACAGCAATCAACAAACACCCACGATCTCTGGATTACTTCGGCTGCTGCGACTGTGGCTGCGACCCCACGGTATGACTGCCTGAGACACACAGGACTCGAAAACATAAGCTGAACAGCTCGTGAGTACGCGAGGGTTAGACACTGCAGGTAAGCACATATAACATACACATATATCTCGTCACACATATGCAACTCGATGCATAACACATATTTCTGCTCAAGGGGGACGCCGTTCCCCAGCTAACAGGCCGCACACAGCAGCGGTTAGCTACTCAATAGGCACAGGAGCGACCTGGCAATATCACTACTGTATATATACAGTCTCATACCTCATGACTGGTTAGGGACAGTCAGCCTGCGCGATCACATATCGCGGACACCTGCAATTCAAACACATATAGCACATATAGGGTAGAGAAACTCATACCTACGCGCTATCACAGTATCATACACATATATATCACAATCACATAAACGACTCGAAATAATGCACGTGCGTTTTGAAAAGAACTCGAGTACTCACCGACTACCCGATTCGACTTGAAACCCGAAACTCTTAATGCGGCTCGGCAGGTAATCGGCTAGAACCTGTAATCGTCACGAATTCTCCACGTTAACACAACTCGATAACCATGTAACTCAAGTCAAGCATAACTATCGCAATTAATATAAACCCGAAACACAATCCCAGACGGACAATCGTTCCCCGAAACTCTTTTACGGAATTCCTATCGAGACCCAATATCCCAAACAATTCAATTCAACAATATTCCGAAGGAACCCGACCAATTAACGATCCGAGACTCCCCCCAAATGATCAACCCAATTTCTCCCTGCAGGCTGCGGTTCGCGCCGCTAAGCCCCTGCACCCCGCGTCGCGCCCAACTTCCTCTGCGCGTCGCGCCGCGGACCCCTGCGCGTCGCGCCGCGACCAGGTACCTGCTCTCAGTCTTGACCTTCGAACTCCATAGCTGAACCAGGAGTAATACTCCTTTCTATACCCGATTTCCAGCTCAAAAACACATATACAAACACTATATAACAGTCCCCTATAACTTATAAACCAACCCATACAATTCTCATAACATATAACACAAATTTAGATCCTCAATTTGAAGCTTCTTACCTCTTGAACCTCCAAGACACAATCAAGATGAAGAAGAAGATCAACTCTCAGCAGCCAAATCCTCTTGATTAATCTCAGCTTCTTCTTGCTGGAGCTCCAAGTTTCACACACAAAACACACACCTTTTTGATTTAGATAAGGGAAAGTGAAAGAGATAAGGTCACAGACCTTCATATATATCCGGATTCTCAATTAAGCAAGTCCCGAACCCGATAAATCCGAACCCGATATCACTTTTTCACAATTTATGTCATTAGGACCCAATTAAAGCCACGATCTCAAGGAGATAATTAATCCACTAATTAATAACTCGGAGACACGTATCACTCAATCTTGACACGTTAAATCCACGAAACGGAATTTAATTGGAACAACGCAATAATAATAAATAAATGAGCCAATAAATTAAATCCACGTACCAGGCTCAAATTCAGGATGTTACAGATATCAATGGATTCATGCTTTGAAACTCTACACTCGATGCAAAATATAGATTTAAACAACCACAGAATCAAAATCCCAAGGCATTTTTCAGATTTTAAGAACTGTCAATATGAACACTTCGAGCAGAAAAAATCAGATTCAAATCACTCAAAAAATTATCATATTAGACTCTGATACCAATTGTTATATCAAAATCTATTTGCAGTTAAGATCAAACAATAGGAACAAATATATAATCGATTCTCACCGAACGATTTCATTAAGAGAATTAAAATTGTTACATGAAAATAGCGGTTTCTCTCTCTGTAGCTTTTGCACTTTTCTTGCACGGAAATCTATGGAGCTCTTACTTTCTATTCACTGCTGCCTTATATTTAAACTATTCTATTTATTACAAGAATATGAAAATTACAATAAGCCCCCCCACCCCCAACTTTACATTCGTAAACACAATATAAACATCCAACAGTACCATCTGGTGAGCTGCATATTGGTGTGTGTGTGTGTGTGTGTGTGTGTGTGTATATATATATATATTTGTGTGTGTATATATACAGAATATGGTTTGAGGGAGTATCACTCATTATGTAGCGCACCAGACAGTATTAACACCTTTAAGAAAACTTTTTGAAATTTTTTTTTCTAATAAACATGTTTTAATTAACATTATAAAGATTATATATAAATTTCACATACATTCACATCTCTTAATTCCTTAGAAATGATGTGAACGTCCATTTAACATAAATTTGCATATATGTAAATGTATATTTATGTGATACATGATTTCATGTACTTTTATTGTGTGAATGTGCGTGAATTTATATATCATTTTTGTAATGTTAATTAAAACATGTTTATGGAAAAAATATATAAAATTATTTATAAGAGTGATCTCTTCTGGTGCGATGCATTATAAGTGGTATTCACCTGAACCTAAATCTCTCTCTCTCTGTATGTGTGTGTGTGTGTCTATATATATATATATATATATATATATATAGGGTTGGGTTCCGGTAACAACCCTTGTTACCGTGAGAACGTGAGAACCACCCCAAAATGCACAAATTTGTACATCAAATGCACAAATTTTAAAATTAAAAGTTCTACTTAAAATCATTATTAGTCTTAAATATTAATAAATATCATAATCTAACACTAAAATTACATTCAAAACTTACATTCGTTAAATTATAAATTAAATGCACAAATTTGAACATCAAATGCACAAATTTTCTTAAATGCACAATTCGTACATAAAATGGATAAATTATAGCATGAGATGCGTAATTTTTTACATGAAATGCATAAATTTATCGAAATATTTAATTGTAGTATTAAATGCACAATTTTATACAGTGCATGCACAAATTTTAGAGTGGTTCTCACGTTCACACGAAATACAGGGGTTCTCATGTGAACCCAATCCTATATATATATATATATATATATATATATATATATATATATATATATATATATATATATATATATATATATATATATATATATATATAACCAAACATTTATACGTAAAGTTAAACATCTCAAGCTTTATTACAAGGCTCGTAGTTTTCACAATCACAAGACTGATATAGATCCATATACGACTTCTATTTCAGATATATGGCCAATTCATGATATTTTACTTCAGAAATTCATAGTCATTGATATCGTGATTTTTGTGTTGAAGTTTCACTTTTGTGTTGTGTGAGGTACTGCAAGATTCAAGAGAAACCCGTGACTACTATTCCGCCTGACGATAACCTCAATATTATTAGTTTTTTTCTTTTGGAATATTCAATATTAGTTTTTTTTTTCTTTCTGACTTATTAGAAAGAGTTAGAAACTTTTTTGAAAAAACTAAAACCTCAATTGCTAAGAATTTATCTCTATTTATTCTATTAAAAATATAAATAGATTCTAGTTGAAACACTTAACCAGATCGTCAATTGGTGTAAATTGGTGTAAGCTTCTTTCGACACGTGTAAAATTAATTAAATAATTAAAAAATTGAGTCTGCCATGAAAGCTTTTAGCCTAACTAGTTAAAATCCACATCACTTTGTATTTTTTTCCGATTATGATGATTAAATAGCTTTTCGAATATCATCAATTGCACGTTAAAAACAATAATAACTGTTGTTTCAATAAATTTTAACTTTCGATTTAGAATAATGTTCGAATCAATGATTTATATATTTTGAATCACATTGATCCTGATCATACTTTTTCGACTTTATCATTCACTGATAACTAGTATTTTTTAAAGACAGGTAATCCCAATTTCTTAATGCATTGAAATTTATATGAGTTGAAGCTTTGTACATATCTCCTTTGATGAATTCTAAGACTCAACTACTAAGTCAATCATATGAGTAATTAAAAAAAAATTGTTCTTTGTGGCTTGCATGAAATTATGGATATTATCATTCATCCTTTAAAATTGCGTAAATGATATCGGAAAACATGGTTTGCTTGTTGAAAGAATCCATTGTCCATTCTTATTGTTATTATTATTATTAAGAATTTTTTTAATTACATTAAATTATTTATTTACGATTTTAAATTTTTTGTAAGGTTTAAAATTATTTTTTATTTACCTTGGAATATTTATTGACGTTTATATTACCATTATATTATTGACTTTATTTTAGTTGTAAGCTATGACCAAGGGTTTTTTTGGTAGTTCTCAACATCACAACTTTTGTTTCGGAACAATTTATTTCGAAACGATTTTTTAAGGATTCACAATTTCTAACAACTCAAGTTCTCTAAATCCCAAATTCCTAAGTTTGGGAACTTTCCAAGTTTTTCAAACAATTGTGTATGAACGTATTTTCCCTTTTGCGATATACACCTTGAATTTGTTTAGACGTAGTTCTTCCTTCCAGTTTCAGGTCGTCTAAATCTTCTTAAAACTGAAGTACAACAGAAGAGGTCAGTGTGCAACACAGGGGGAGAACCCCTGTGAGGCAACTCCGACGCTCAAGTAAGACATAATATGGGTAATGTAGGGCAACGTTTCAGGTAATCAACGAGAGAGTGAAAATAAGGAACTTAGTGTCTTTCTGGCAACTCCCAATTTCTCTGATAGTAGATATGCTTGAATCTTCGAATATAACACACTTCCTGAATTTCAGCACTTTCTGTTGTTAAACTGTTGAGCAGCTTGAACTTTATCTGATGAGCAGCTTGAACTTGAGCAGCTTGAACTTTTAACTCTGGCAGCTTGAACTTTTGAACTAGCAGCTCGAACTTACTCAACTAACAGCTTGACTTTTGTAATTACACAGAAAAACTACTAACAGTCTGAGAAATCTAACTAACAGCTTGACATACTTAGAATATTTCCCAACAATCTCCCCCTAACTTAAATTATTTACACAAGACTTTAAGTTTCTATACAAATAAGGAAATAAACAAAGTAAAACTGTTATTTACAAACTAAGGCATCCAAAAACTTACAATTGTGAAAGTTTCTGTTGTATTGCCTTTATGAAATCTCGTTTCAACTCCTCTTTATCACAATGAATCTTCATTTAGCTTATTTGGAGTAGCCAAGCCTTTGGAAGATTGAAGAATTCAAAATTGTAGAACCTGCTGGATCCGTCTGCAAGCTTGAGTCTATATGTCATTGATTTGGCATATACGTCAACCTGTACAATCTTCATGTCCTTGGCAGCTTCCATTTCTACTCTTGTAGACTCTGGATCAAAAATGTTTCTAAGATCTTTTAATTCTTTGAACCCATACACATTGAGATCTTGAATGGCTAACAGTCCCAATATGATGCATTTTTGTCAGATCATCTCTGGTTAGCCTTTGTGCCATCTGAGCTAGGCTCTTATATTCTTCTTCTGGACCAGCCTTTCTTCTAATTACAAAATGATAGTCCAAATCAATGTCATCCATTGATTTAGCATACCAGTAAGTAATAGGCGGTTTGGAGAAGTCATACTGATCCAGGGGCTTTTCAACTTCTAGTGCCTTTTGAAGCTGTTGTTCACACAACACTCTCTTAACCTGATCAATCTTTGTTTGTGGAGGAGGATCACTAGCAACAGCTTGAACTGGTTCTTGTTGGCATTAGACTTGTTGGGAGACTTTGGTTGCTTCTAGTTTTTCCTTTTCCTTGTCATATAAGTCCTGAAGCTTTTCTGTAGACCATGACTGAGCCATTACTCTTGATTGTCCAACTGATGCAGAGAAGTTTATCAAAAATTTTCAATGTTCTGCTTTTGAATGCCCTGTTGGCATTTTCCTTTTCTTCTGATTCTTTTTTACCACAAACCCTCTTAGATAGTCACCTAAGGTTTCATCATCTTTCATTTGATCATGAGTTTGCTGGTCTAAGAGTTCATCCTGTTCTTCTGCTATTTTCCTTGCTAGTTCAGCATCATGAGCAACTTGGGCTTCTTTAGAAGAAAATTTGATCTTTGGAGATTCAATTAGAACCTTTACCCTTATCTCTGGAAGCTGATGTTGTAGATTGGACTGTTGTGACAGGAGCCTGAGAACCTTCTTTGATGACAACTCCAGTTGTCATGATGGGAGCAGCTTGAGTTTCTAGGCTAACAGCTTGAGTAGCTGTTGGGCTGTTAGCCTAGAAACTGGGACTGTTGGAGGCGAGGTTGATGCTATTTGGACTGAAGGTGGGATCTCCAGATTCTCCCCCTGTGTGGATGCATTGGTTTGGCCAGGTGGATCAATGACCTTTGCAAGCAGGGTTCGAACCAATTTCTCAAGCTGGATAATTTTGTTTCCACAGAGTGTGAATCCTTGATGAAAATAGTCCAGTCGTTGATGTTGGGCTGTTGTAGTCTATTGCAGAGCTGTGATTTGTGCCTCCTGTGCAGCAATAATGGACTTATAATGTTCTAATATAACTACAACAGGTTTCAGCTGTTGATCTGTTAATGCCATGAGTTGTAGACTAGCCTCAAGATCTTCAAATGATAGTGGTATTTGAGATCTATCACTGGCAGGAATTCCAGAGGTGGAAACATCTGGGCCCCTTTGTTCTTGGTATTGGGCACTTCCAGAAGGTGCTTGCACACCCTCTGTTGCCATGGGTGTGGTCTCAGATATGTTGACACTGGCCTGTGCCCCTTGTGCAGAGACATTAGTAGTGTCAGCCACAAATCCTATTTGGACATCCTCTAATGGAATGCCCACCTCCAAATTGAGGGTGGGAGAGTCCTCAGTGGGTTCCCTTTGGATATTCAGTACAGAAGTGTCCTCCTGCATAGGGATATTTGGCACTTGTGCTTGGGCTGAGGAGGAAGGAGCTCCTGAAACCCTTTGTCTTTTGTATTTTAGGAGTGTGGGGGGTGGGGATATGTGTTATAGAAGGAGCAGATGGGATGTTTGTATCATGAGGAGTGGTTAGGGGTCCTGGGGGTGAAGCAGTAATGGATGGCAGAGCCTGCTCAGGACCCTCTCCTCTATTTCTTGGATTGATGCCCAGCATTGCAGAAGGCAATGGGACATCCACATTAAGAAAATTGGCACTAGGTTTTAAAAGTGATTGATGGTAAAGAGTGCCTATGGGAAACATGTATCCTTTTATGTATATTTAAATTATTTCAAGATTTTGCAATTATTTCAGCCAAAAATCGTGGATGCATAAAAAATTTCCCATTCTTTAGGGTATGATGCCTTAACATCCCCTGAAAAATCATATTTGAAAAGTTGAATTGTTGGCCTGTTGATAGACACACTAGAGCAGTGGCAATGTTTGAAGAAAACTCAGACCAACCAGTTTCTTTTTGGACTTATACATTGCTGAATGATATGCACAAGATATTTCCATTTAGGGGGCAAAGTGTGCTTTAAAGAAAGTAAAGGAATCAGTAGGGCCCCTATACCCTATTGCAAAAAGTCCTTCATGTAAGGCAGTAAGAGATAGATCTGATATACCTGAGGCATCTTGAAGATGCAAATGTTGGCGTATGGTCTCCTCAGTAATGGTAATAGGGTGACCATCGATTTTGGATACAAAATAAGTGACTCCATTGAAGGTATTCACCGTGGCAAATTTCCAGAACTGCTCTATATGAGCCACATAGATGGTGGGATTAACAGTGAGGCATGATGGATACGGGAACTTCTAAGGAAGTCCATCATGTCGTGGAATGGTTGAAGGTCAGTATGTTTGAGAGAATAGGGGAGACAGTTGTGTTCTTTGACAAACTCCATTAGAGATCAAAATGGTGATTTAGGGTTTAAATCGACTGTGTGTGAATCGCTTAGAGAGAGAATATCTAGTCCCGCGCACACACTTATCAGAAATTATAGAATTACCCTGCACACTTTGACAGATCAAGTGAAAACAACTAACAGTTCGAGTAAAATTAACTAGCAGCTTGAGAAAAGACTCAAGCTGTTAGTTGAAAATTAAGCATATTCTTATGAAACAGTGTCTCCCCCTTAATCAAGCACATGAAATAAGTATGTTTCTCATAAAATAAGAGAGAATGATGAAAAACAAATTAATCCATATTAACCATACCAATATTTGATACTAGGAAGGTGAATCTTCCTACATCAAATGGTTTTGTAAATAGATCAGCTAACTGATCATCCGTATGAATTTTAGTAACTTGGATTAATTTCTTCTCATTACAATCTCTTATAAAATGAAATCTAATGTATATGTGCTTGGTTTTGGGATATTTCACTGGATTTGGTATAATGCTTATTGCACTTGAGTTGTCAATGTAAATAGGAGTAGATAGGAAGTTCATACCATAGTCTCTCAGTTGATTCTGAATCAACATCACTTGGGAACAGCAGCTGGCAGCTGCTACATATTCTGCTTCAGTAGATGAGGTGGAGACAGTTGTCTGCTTTTTGCATTGACAAGAGACCAGTCTTGCTCCTAGATATTGACATCCACCAGTTGTGAAATTTCTGTCTATGTTGCAACCTCCATAGTCAGTGTCAGAATCAGCTGTTAGTTCAAGAGGAGAGTCCTTAGGATACCATAGTCCCAACTGTGGTTGGCCCTTGAGATATCTAAAGATTCTCTTAACAGCAAACAGATGTGAATCCTTTGGAGCACATTGAAACCTGGAACAAACACAAACAGCAAACATTATATCAGGTCTAGAAGATGTGAGATACATTAGTGAACCTATCAATGATCTATATAAGTGAATGTCCACATCCACTCCATCTTTGTCTGCACCGAGCTGCTTGTGAGTGTCCATTGGAGTACTAGCAACTTTGGTATCTTTGTAGCCAAACTTCTCCAGGATGTCATTTACATACTTTGATTGACTTACAAAAAGTCCTGTGGGTTTCTGCTTGACCTGCAATCCTAGAAAGAAGGTGAGTTCTCCCATTGAACTCATTTGAAACTTTTTGTGCATCAAGGTTTCAAACTCCTTGCACAGAATATCATTTGTTGACCCAAAAATGATATCATCAACATAGATCTGAACAAGCAAAATCTCTGATTTGATAGACTTTGTGAACAATGTCTTGTCCAGAGTACCTCTCTTGAATCGATTTTGTAGAAGGTATGAGGACAAAGTGTCATGCCATGCTCTTGGGGCTTGGTGGAGTCCATAGAGGGCTTTGTCTAATTTGTAGACTCTGTCTGGATATTTATAGTCCTCAAATCCAGGGGGTTGACATACATAAACCTCTTCTTCAATTTTACCATACAGGAATGCGGATTTTACATCCATTTGGTAACTTGGAACCCTTTGAAGCTGGCATAAGCTAGGAACAGTCTGATGGCTTCTATCCTTGCTACTTGGGCAAAGACATCATCATAATCTATTCCTTCTTGTTTAGTGTATCCTTGTGCTTCCAATCTTGCTTTGTTCTTGATTACTACCCCTCTTTCATCTTTCTTGTTTCTGAAAACCCATCTTGTACCAATTGCTCTCTTTCTTCTAGGTAAGTTAACTAGAGTTCACACATTCTGAATCTTGAATTGCAGAAGTTCTTCTTGCATTGCCTCAATCCAAGATGGATCTTTCAGAGCCTCAGATGCCTTCTTAGGTTCTAATTGGGACATGAAACATGCATGTTCAAAGGCAGCTAGACTGAATTCAGGAACTGCTGATTCAGCATCAGTGGACTCCTGGTGAACCATTGTCCTTGTCTGCACAGGTGTGCATGGGTCTCCCATTATCTGGTTGAGAGGATGATACTTGTGAACCCTGTGTGTGGGTTCTCTTTCTGTCTGAAATGATGTTCCTAGATTTGTATCATCACCTTCAGTACCACTTGATGATTCTGCTCCAGTGACAGCTTGATCAGAAGATGGGACTGTTTCCCTATTGGATGGAGCTGTCACATCAGGAGTTGGGATTGGCACATCATAATCTGGATTAGTATCATGTTGAGCATCTAGTACACCTGGTGGGTCACAAGATAGAAGTGGTAGAACAGTATACTCATCCCATTTATCAGAATCTTCAACAGTTTGAAACTTTGTGCCAACAGCTTGAATGTTTGTGTGACCAGCTTGAGAATTTGTGCTGGCAGTTTCAGCATTGTTTCCAACTGCTCCTGCAGAATACTCAACAAAGCTCAGAGAATTTGTTAGTGAATCTAAATCAAACAACCAATCAGGACCAGTGCCTTTGACATTAGTAGTGTTTTCATTAAACTCAACATTGGCACTTTCTTCAATGGTTTTAGACACACTGTTATATACTCTATAGGCTTTGCTTTGAATAGAGTAACCTACAAAGAAACCTTCTTCAGCTTTACTTTCAAACTTTCCTAAGTGAGTTTTAGTGTGAAGAATAGTGCATGAACAACCAAAAGACTTTAGAAAGGCTACTAAGGGAACTCTATGATGGAATAACTCATATGGAGTTTTCCCTTGTGATTGAATAACTTGAACCCTATTTAGCACATAACAAGTTGTATTGACTGTCTCTGCCCAAAAGGTCATTGGCAGTTTGGAATTAGCTAGCATGGTTCTATCAGCCTCTATTAAAGTTCTATTCTTTCTTTCAACTACACCATTTTGTTGTGGTGTTCTTGGTGCACTATATTGCCTTGCAATACCTTTAGACTCATAGAAACTGTTTAGGATATGATTTTTAAACTCAGTTCCATTGTCTGACCTGATCACCTTAACTTTTAAGTTTGATTGGTTTTCTATCTTAAGGATAAAGGATTTGACTAGCTCAGCAGTTTCATCCTTAGTCCTAAGAAAGTAAACCCATGTAAATCTGGTGAAATCATCAACAATGAGTAAACAGTAAGCTCGTTTATTCAAACTCAAAACAGATGTTGGACCTAAGAGATCCATATGAATAAGATGAAGAGCAGATGAGATTGAATTTACTTCTTTGGCCTTATGAGAAGTTTTGTGTTGCTTGCCTTTGAGGCATGCTACACAGTGATCATCACATATGAACTCCTTTTGTGGTAAACCTCTTAGCAAATTCTTTTTGAATAGAACATTCATAGATTTGAAGTTCATGTGACACATCCTTCTGTGCCAAAGAGCAGACCCATTAGATGATGCTTTGGATATCAAACAGCTCAAAGTATTTGATTTTGACAAAAGATCTGTGTCCAAACAGTAGACATTGTCTTTCCTTGGTGTTCTAAGTAAAACAAGATTTTCAGGGATTTTAAAATCTTTTGAAAGGACAATACACTTAGAGTCTGTGAATAGAACAATATTATGTTTATCACAGATTTGAGACACACTTAGTAAATTATACTTCAGCTGTTCAACATGCAAAACATAATTGAAGATCATATTGCCTGCTTTGGCAGTTGCCTTACCAGTTACTTTACCTCCCTTGGAATTTCCACCAAATGCAACAAATCCTCCTTCAAAGCTTTTGAAATTTGACAAGCATTCAGAATTGCCTGTCATGTGCCTAGAGCATCCACTATCCAATGCCATCTTGTTTTATGTTGGGTCCTGTGGGTGCCCTGCACAAATAAAAGCTTAGTTAGTAGTAGAGTAAACCCAAACCAAGTTGGTTTTGGGTTGTCCTTGTGCATTTACATAACTAAACACTGTCTGTGTCTTTTTAAACTTAGTGAGATCTACTGGTGGATTTTGTGAAGAGCGTTTAGTTATGACATGAGGTATCCAGGTGTTCTTTCCAACCTTTTCATTAACAGTCTCAAATGATCCATTACCAGTTCCAATTTTAGGCTTAACAGTTTTAACTGAGTTTTTAGTGCTAACAGCTTCAGAGTTTGCACTACCAGTTCCAACTTTAGACTTAACAGTCTCAACATTTGTATCAACAGTTTGATCTGTGTTTTTGCCTTTAACACACCAAATCTGTTTAATGTTTGCTTTGGATTTTGCTAAAACTTGTTTTTGGTGTGTAGGCTGTCTTTTGTTGACTTTTAAGAACCTGTGGTCAACTGTCTTCTTTGGAGCTGGTGTAACAGGTGGTTTGGCCTTTGAAATTTTTGTGTTTTGAACAAATGCCTGTTTTTGAACCATAGTCTGTTTTGCAACTGATGGTTTATATAGACAATTTCTGGCCAAATGGTTTTTCCTGCCACAATGGAAACGTCTTTTGACTGTTTTGATTGCAGGACCAGTTTTGTTAGACCATAACTGGTTCTTGTTCCTTTGATTTCCCCTTACTTGCTATTGTGTGGGAAACGTTTGGACACCATGCTTTTGGCATGTGCAGATTGGAACAGTCTTACCCCTTTTATTGGTTTTTGAGGAAGATGCAATGTTACAGTTAGAAGGTACAAAAACATGTGGAGCATTGTTGCATACACTCATCTCTTCTTTTCCTTTTTCACTGGGGGTTTTGATGAAACTGGAAGTAGGGGTTTCTATAGGTGCACTCATTGTTTTGAGTTTTCTCTCAACTTCTTTACACTCACAGCCTTCATTTGGAATCAGTTCTTCTTTAGATTCAGGACTGTTTTCAAGGATAGGATCTACAGTTGTCATTGTCTCATCTAATGGTTCATTAACAAGCCTATCTGCAACTTCACTCATGGGATGAATGTATTTGTTGTTGTATGGGGGTGGAGTGGCTCTGTATCCTATACCTTCTTTGGGATTGAGTTGAGATTTTACCCTATCTTTAAATTGAACCTCCATTAGGTGTTCTAGCTTTGGATTTGCCAGCTTGAAGCTTCCTAAATCTATATTGACAAATTCTATTTTCTTGTTAGCTTCTAACACCTTCTGTTCAGCCTCATCTAGTTTCTTATTTAGGGTCTCTATTTTCGTATTCAGTTCCTTTTTCTCCTACTCATGATATGATCTATCATGTCCCATCTGGATCTCATTATCCTTATAGTCATTGATCTGTTTTTCAAGATCTTTTATAGCCTGCATGTACTCATATCTTCTTTCTTCCATCTTAGCTTGAGTTTTGCACATGCTCTCATTATGATTTTAACCATATTTTTGCATGTTTGAGAGCAGAGTTTAGCATTACCTCAGTTGGTAGTTCAGTGGAAGTGGCATTTGATGTTTCTGCCATAAGAGCTTGATTTTGAAACTCCTCTTCTGTCTGATCACTCCAGTCAAACACATTGTCTTCTTGAGAGACAAGAGCTTGTGATGATGAAGCTTGATTAGTTTGCTGAGGTCTTGGTGGCTGTTGACCTTGGGATCTGCATTCTCTGGCAAAGTGTCCAAGTTTGTGGCATTTAAAGCATTCAACTTTTGATTTATCAAATGCTGGTTTGCCTTCTGATCTGGTTTGAAAGTTTGGTATGCCAGTTCTTTTCAGAAATCTTTTGGCCGTCATAGTCAACATAGCATGCTGCCATTTCAATTCCATCTCTTCTAAATCATTTGGATGGATTTTTTTCTAAATCTTCAGCATTTAGAGCAAACAGTCCATCACTTGCAACAAAAGCTTCATAATGAACTTCAGTAGAGTTACCATAAGCACCTGAAAAGGAATCATAACAGTTTGATTTATCAGTTAATGCTGATGACAGCAGTGCAGTGTTATGATCGTAAGAAAAGGATTTCTTTTTATTTTCAATCTCAGTTTCAAACACTCTCAGACTGTAGTAAAGGTCATCCAACTCTATTTCATCAACAATATCTTTTGTTCTCCATTGGGCAGCATAGATTGTCCACTCTTCACCAAGTGATCTAAGGAATTTTTTGTTTACTTCATCTTGATCCAAGCTAACTTTGGCACTCTCCAATTCACCTATCAGCTTATTAAACCTGTCAAAAATCTGAGTAAGGTTTTCATTCTTGCCACCAAAAAAGTTTTCATACTGCTGTTTTAAAAGATCTTTTTGATTCCTTTTGTTGCTTGCATTGCCAGCAAATCTTTTCTCTAAAGCAATCCAAAGAGAATGAGCAGTATAGAACTTTTTGAACTGATGTTGATTAGCATTAGGAATGGCTATCTGTAAGAGAGTAAGAGCTTTCACTTCATTCATTCTAGCCTTTCTTTCAAGTTCAGTCTTTGGAGGTGTTTTATGGGCTTGCCCTCAGCATCTAGTTCAGGATCAACTACAGGAGGATATTCAACAGCTTCCCATATGGCATAATCAATAAATTGAATGTGCTGTTGAATCTTGAGTTTCCACATCTCGAACTCAGTGGGTTTGAGCATAGGCACTTTGAGTCCTTGCCCAGATCCACTACTGCTATTTTCAAATTCCATTGCAGAAAAATAAAAATTTTAAAATCAAGTTTCTGACTTTGAAAACAAAGAAATACCTTAGGCTCTGATACCACTTGTCAGGATCAAAATCACCACCTAAGATTAACTGGTTTGAATAAAGCAGAGTGCAAACCAATAACCTTGTATTGAATCAAAGTCCAATTAAGAAGTTTGCGGAATAACACTTAATTGTTTTAAGAAAAAACTTTCAGCATAAATAAAAAATAAATATAATCAAAAAAATCAAATTTTTTATATTGCCAAACTCACTGATTACAATCACCTCTAATCTGTTTGAATAGACCAAGAACACAGACTGTTCTTGGGGTTTTACAACCTTAGAGGCTTGAGGAACTTAATCAGAAAGCAATTACAATTGAAGCACACGATTACAAAATTTGCACGTACAGACTTACAATAGAAAAACCTATTCTATATATATATAGCCTTCTGATTTGTTTCCTTGAGGAACTCTGATTTCTCTGATAGTAGATATGCTTGAATCTTCGAATATAACACACTTCCTGAATTTCAGCACTTTCTGTTGTTAAACTGTTGAGCAGCTTGAACTATATCTGATGAGCAGCTTGAAGTTGAGCAGCTTGAACTTTTAACTCTGGCAGCTTGAACTTTTGAACTAGCTACTCGAACTTACTCAACTAACAGCTTGACTTGTAATTACACAGAAAAACTACTAACAGTCTGAGAAATCTAACTAACAGCTTGACATACTTAGAATATTTCCCAACATAGGTATGATGATGCGCCGGGTAGCCTAACTGCTCCTGACGTCATAACCATGATGAGGATTCCAGATGGCGCTTTCAGAGCCCTACACGTGTCTCTATGAGTCACATCCGACGATTTTATTTTAAGCGGGTGTTGGGAAATAGTTTAAGTACATTCAAGCTGTTAGTTAGACTTCTCAGACAGTTAGTAGATTTTTCATGTAAATACAAAGTTCATGCTGCTAGTTGAAGAAACTCGAGCTGCCAGTGTAAAAGTTCAAGCTGCCAGAGCAAAACAACTCAAGCTGCTCAGTTCATGCTGTCAAGAGATTCAAGCTGCTCAACAGTTTCATAAACAGAAAGTGCTGATTTTCAGGAAAGATATCTACACGAAGATTCCAGCATATCTACTATCAGAGAAGTCATAGTCCTTCAAGGAAACAAGTCCAAAAAGCAATATAAATACAGAGAATAGGTCATAGAAGTTCATAGAAGTTTTCTGCATATTTTTGAGTCTGTAATTGCTTTGTTGATTAAGTTTTCTTAAGCCTCTAAGGTTGTAAAACCCTAAGAACAGTCTGTGTTCTTCGTCTAATCAAGACAGATTAGAGGTGATTGTAATCATTCAATTCAGCAATACAAACAGTCTTGATTACTTCTTATGTTTTATGCTTTATTGGTTCTGAAAGTTTTTGTTAAAATAATTAAGTGTTATTCCGCAAACTTCTTAATTAAACTTTGATTCAAAAGGCTGATAAAGCCAAGTGCCAATATTGTCAGTGTAGATGTTCCATTGCCCTCTGCAATGATGAACATCATTTCAGGAAACAGAGGAGAGGGTCTTGAGCAGGCTCAGCCTAACATCACTGCTACACCCCCAAGACCCCAACCCACTCCTCATGATACACAAACTCCCACTGATCCTTTTGTACAGCCAACACGCCCACTCAGAAATATATACAAAAGAAAAAGGGGACCAGGAGCTCCTTCCTCCTCCTCCCATCAGCAAGAGCCATATATCCCTGTGCAGGAGGATACTCCTGCACAGCATATCCAAAGGGAACCACTAGAGGAAACTCCCATCCTCACTCAGGAGGTCAACATCTCTTCAAAGATGGTTCATATGGGTTCTGTGGCTGGCACTACTGATGTCTCTGCACAAGAGGCACAGGACAGTGCCAACATAGCTAAGACCACGCCCATGGCAACAGCAAGTGTGCAAACACAAGCTGGAAGTCCCCAGAACCAAGAACAGAGGGGCCCAGAGGTTTCTACTTCTGGTATTAATGTCAGTGATAGATCACAAGCACCACAGGTGTTTTCTGATCTTCAGACTAGTTTGCAACTCATGCTTTTGACGGATCCCAAGCTGAAACCTGTTGTAGCTATGTTGGAATACCAAATGTCCATCATTGCTGCATAGGGTGCACAAATAATGGCCCTAAAGCAATCAGAAATGGCTCAGAATCAGCGGATGGATTATCTTCATAAGGGGTTTACCCTTTGTGGAAATAAGCTCATTCAATTAGAGCGTTTGATTCAAACCCAAGGGGCAAAGGTTGTAGGTCCTTCTGACCAAACCAATGCTTCCAAAAAGGGGGAGAATCAGGAGGTTCCCAAATCAGTCCAAGCAGCTCCAACAACAACAACAGTCCAAGTAGCACCAACAGTCCCAGTTTCTAGGCTAGCAGTCCCAACAGCTTCTCAAGCTGTTAGCCTAGAAACTCAAGCTGCTCCTTCAAAAGTCACTGGAGTTGTGTCCATCAAGTACATTCCAAGCAACATCCTCTTCTGCAAAAGACAAAGGCAAGGGCATTCTTATTGAATCTCCAAAGCACAAATTCTCCTCCAAAGAAGCCCAGATTGCCTTTGATGCTGAAGTTGCCAAAAGGTTAGCAGAAGAACAGGATAAAGAATTAGATCAGCAAGCCCAGCCCCCAGTAGATGACGATGAGACATTAGGTGATTACCTAAAGGGGTTTGTGGGCAAGCAAGGAGCAATGAAGAGAAAAATGCCAACAGGGCATTCCAAAGCTGAGCACAGAAGATTTTTGATAAACTTTGCATTTGCAGCTGGTATCCCAAAGAAAATGGCTCAGTCCATGACAACTGAAAGGCTGCAAGAGATTCATGACAAGGAGATGGACAAAAGAAAGAGAACAAAAGTCTCTCCAGAAGCTCAACCATCCCAAGAAGTCCAACCATCAACTCAATCAGTCCAAACTAAAGCTGCTGCCAGTACACCTGTTCCCACTGATCAAGCTGCTCTCTCTATTCCTTCATCAGTTAAAAGGGTGCTCTTTGAGCAACAACTACAAAATGCCATGGAAATAGAGAAGTTGATTGATCAGCATGATTTTACAAAGCCTCAAATCAACTACTGGTTTGCTAAGTCACTGGATGACCGTGACTTGAGAATTAAGTTTGTGATAAGAAGAGAGTCTGGACCAGAAGAAGAATATGATACATTTTGGCAGATGGTTCAGAAGTTGACCAGAGATGAGCTTATCAGAATGCACAACATTGGGTCTGTATCACAAGTTAGATCTGCTCTACCACAAGTGAAGCAAGTAATTAAAGATCTAAAATCAATTGTTGACCCTGAATCTGCAAGGAAAGAAATAGAGGATGCTGTGAAGAAGGGGAAGAAGGTCAAGCTAGTTGATCTGTATGTCAAGTCAAGGACATACAATTAATCAAATTTTCAGATGGACCTGGTATATTCTTCAATCTCGAATTTTGTGATTTACCAAAAGATATGCTACTTCAGATAAAATCTGTTAGGGTATCTTGTGATAAAGATGAGATGAAGAAAGAATTTTTGAAGGCTGTAGATCAGAAACTTGCACAGTTGTAAGTTTTTGAAAGCCTTGGTTTGTAAATAACAGTTTACTTATTCATTTCCATTTTTGTATAGAACTTAAAGTCTTGTGTAAAGAATTTAAGTTAGGGGGAGATTATTGGGAAATAGTTTAAGTACATTCAAGCTGTTAGTTAGACTTCTCAGACTGTTAGTAGATTTTTCATGTAAATACAAAGTTCATGCTGCTAGTTGAAGAAACTCGAGCTGCCAGTGTAAAAGTTCAAGACTTGTCAGGATCTAAAACTGAATAACCAAGATTAACTGATTTGAAATTTATCAGAGTATAAATCAATAATCTTGCTTTGAATCAAAGTTTAATTAAGAAGTTTGCGGAATAACACTTAATTATTTTAACAAAAAATTTCAGAACCAATAAAGCATAAAACATAAGAAGTAATCAAGACTGTTTGTATTGCTGAATTGAATGATTACAATCACCTCTAATCTATTTTGATTAGACGAAGAACACAGACTGTTCTTAGGGTTTTACAACCTTAGAGGCTTAAGAAAACCTAATCAACAAAGCAATTACAGACTCAAAAATATGCAGAAAACTTCTATGAACTTCTATGACCTATTCTCTGTATTTATATTGCTTTTTGGACTTGTTTCCTTGAAGGACTGTGACTTCTCTGATAGTAGATATGCTGGAATCTTCGTGTAGATATCTTTCCTGAAAATCAGCACTTTCTGTTTATGAAACTGTTGAGCAGCTTGAATCTCTTGACAGCATGAACTGAGCAGCTTGAGTTGTTTTGCTCTGGCAGCTTGAACTTTTACACTGGCAACTCGAGTTTCTTCAACTAGCAGCATGAACTTTGTATTTACATGAAAAATCTACTAACAGTCTAAGAAGTCTAACTAACAGCTTGAATGTACTTAAACTATTTCCCAACAGCGGGATTCACTCCCTTAAAAATCGGATCCGTTTCAAGATTATCTACCATCTTCATTAATATCCTTTTTCATCTTCCTTAACTTCTCTGAACTTCGCTCGGAGGTCAGTGTACCATGCAGGGGGGAGGCCCCTGCACGGCACCTCCGACGCTCAAGTCAGACAGAGTTCCGATTAATGTTTTAAAAAGAGAGAAAGTAATTTAGGGTTTTTAGGATGAGAAAGATGATACTTGCATATGAAGGTAAACCTGGTATATATAATAGTCTTACCTTGTCGTTTCCATATAGGAATCTTGACCTCTAACCTATGCTACTCGGAGGGTAGGTCTGCAACCAATCAATGTTTGTTCTTTTGTCTTCTTCCAATGTTGTTTGTAGTGGTCAGAGGGAACAAAAGCTACCCCCTACTCATGTCAATCAATATCAAGATTCCACTTATTGGGTGATTTAGCCACACAAACAAGCCCCCCAGTCCGAGTGTTTGGCCTGATCAAGTAGTTCAGACTGATACATATTGTTATATTTTATATATTTATTGATATTGAAGTGATACATGATTTTATTTTGGACCACAAAACCCAAGTGTGTGCCATCAAACTCCTAATGGACTTAATAAGTGTGATTAACTCATAGAGAGTGTTCAATAAGTAGGTCGGAATAGAATCCTGACGGTAAATATTCAAGAAATGCAAGGAACAAATTTCTGATGGAAGATGTTCAATAAGCAGGGTGGAACAGACTCCAGATGGAGAGTGTTCAAAAAGTGCGAGGAACACATTCCTGTTGGAAAGTGTTCAATATGCAGGGTGGAACAGACTCCTGATGGAGAGTGTTCAAAATGTGCGAGGAACACGTTCCTGATGGAAAGTGTTCAATATGCAGGGTGGAACAGACTCCTAATGAACAGTGTTCAAAAAGTGTGAGGAACACATTCCTGATGGAAAGTGTTCAATAAGCAGCTTGGTGTCGACAAAATAAGAAACACGCTCCTACTAGAGGTTTGCTCATAAATGAGGATGATGGATCCCGAAGCCCAAAAGGACATATATATTATCTTAAGAATAAGTTAGCTTTCCGGGATTTACGAGGTGGAATTAAACGTAGGGCATAAGTTGGTCACTCCTTTTCATAAGACGACCTTCATTTGTAAGAAGTCTTCCTTTAAACATTTGGAGAAACATACACCTTATCCCATTTCTATCTTGATATGGTGACCAAAGTCGGTATAATTTAGCAAGGGAGTAAACTTGACCTTTAGAAAGAGTGAGTGTAGTCGCTGATTGGAGACTAAAACAGAATATGGAAGGAGAGCGAAGCTCATCTTTCCAACGTGGTGCCCTCTGACTGGAAGGTAACACACCGATGGAAAGGAGATCAAACTCCTTCAACGTTACTACTCCATTTTATTTTAATGTTTTGTCTATATGGTTTTTTGTATAAAACTTGTAATATATGACAGTCCCCTAGTTCAATGCTACTACTCCATTAGTAGTATTGAACTAAAATGACAAAACTTAAATTCATTATATTTTCAAATAATAATGCTACATGTAATATTATTAACATACATATATGGTATACTGAGATGAGTATGTAGGATGTAACATGCGTACATAATGCTAACATGTCCCCCCAGAAAGTAGGTTGTCTAAAGGGATGCCAACATGAGATTTAATAAGATGTTAAAATATATACATGATGGTTTCAAAATAACTCGAAATAGGTAAACTAGAGTTCACACTTGCTGACTGGAGTGCAGAACGTTGAACGTTAGTGTTATCACTTGCAGACTAAGGTTAGAGGCTGAAGATCGGACTCTAATACTCTTAGCAGAAGAAACACTTAGTAGACTTCTAACGATGATCAAACGATTTCTACCGGAAACTTACTACTAAAAGTTAGAATATTACTAAAATGACCCCGATGTGTGACTTTTGAAGATTTACTTTTCCTTTGTTTTGTTAATGGTAACTATATAAATATAGCAAAACTCTATATATACATATTCACTACAAAAAAAATGTTTATCATGGTGTATGCTAAATTTGTAAGCATTTTCCTTTTGAAAGTAAAATACCTATATTGGTGCATGTGTTTATAGATGTAGGAAATAAATAATTACCGTCATAACATTGGTATATCGTTAGAAATTTTATTTTATTTATATTGTCTCATTGATGAGACACGAAATATTATGCATTAGGCAGAGGTTGTGACTCAAAATGAGAGGTTTAAGATCAAAGGTACCGGTCCCAAGGTTGAAGTTACCACTATAATGTAGTAAGACTGTAGGGAGAGATTAGGTGTACACTGAATACATGATAAAAGGGCCTTAACTATAATGAATACGGTCGAACAACTACATCTAGGAAGTCACTTGACTGGAGGTTTATTGATCGAATGCCAGAGTGAACCTAGTTGTTTTCTTGGGTCTTGAAGTTTAATCAGTATTCCATGACTAAGGCTTTGATGGTTCCAAAATTTAAGTTGTGCCTATATGCTAGAAGATACTGATTTATAACGTGTCAACTAAGGTCTTAGGATTGTGATTATTTTCATTGAAAATTAGTCGGTTTCGACAAAGTAACATTGGAGGCAGGCACCATCAGAAACAAAGTGGTTGCCAGGTGTTCGGAGTTTATATTAATATCTCGAACCATATGATGCATCAAGAAGTTTATTTTGTTTGACCACTTATTTTTAGAATCAAATATAGATTTTCTTTTGTAGTCAAACTTCTTTACTAAACAAAATTTTAGATCGTGTGCAAAGTTTATGTAAAATAAAATTTTGTCAAACATTTCTTTTAGGGACATGGAATCAAACTTAAATCCATATATAAAAAAAAAGGTGTCTCAAGCCTTGTAGAGATATAACATTTTATAAAACAATCATATGAGTTGATCTCATACTTTGTATCCTTATGTGTGAATACTTTTTCCAAAAAATGGTTGACAAATAAAAATAAATAAAGAAAGCGATAAGCCACAAAGTATATTTGTAATGTGTGAAGTAAAATTCTAAGTGCCTTAAAAATCATGGTTCAATGCTAAACACGGGTTGGAGCTCGGATCAGAAATACATTCCGAGACTTAACATCACTTACAATTTGGCCTTCACAAGGCGTCCCGATGTAAAGTTTCAAGACTGTAAGACTAGTGGCTAAGTCTTGTTCATCGACTAGTTATACTTATACTCAACATAGGTGCTCATGAACATTCAGTGACTCATCCAACAATCCAGGTATATACATGTAGGCACTTTATATTACTAACTATGATTTGTGTCAACCGGAGTTTAACAAACACGTTTACACGAGCAACATCATGTAAGGGTTTTTGTCCCCCCATTTATGCTACCAATGTTATTGGTAGCCTTGAACTACAGTAATAAATAATGGGTTGATATTGTTACTTCAAATGTTTTGTTAACTCAAAAAAGAGTTTTTGGTATTTAACGCCATATATTGTAGTGATTTTGCCCCCATCAACTTATACAGTTTTACAAGCAATGTTATGGTCTGTATCAGCTCATCTATACATGACTCATGTCCGTAAAAATATGCATAAAAAGGTTTACTAGTATTCAAGGTCATATGAATTCTATAATTTTACGTATATGATGTTTTTGGACCTTCTTCGTCTAGTATAATTTAATAAACATGCCTGTTTTTATCGACAAGCGATGAAAATTTGAGAACATGAGCAAAGTATAGTTTCAAGTGATTTATGAGAATACATATTTGGTTTGTGGACTTACTAATACATTATGGTATCTAGAAAGGAAGATAGGTTTCTTCTAAATGTGAGTCCATAACATGGGTAACACAGGGGGAGAACCCCTGTGAGGCACTTTCGACGCTCAGGTCAGACATAATATGGGTAATGTAGGGCAAGGTTTCAGGTAATCAACGAGAGAGTGAAAATAAGGAACTTAGTGTCTTTCTGGTGCTTACCTTGTTCACGAAGAGAGCAATGATATTTATACCTTCTCTTACCTTATTCTAATTGGCTTCCACTAAGGGACAGGAAACCTCCTAGAATCCGGATAAAAGGTTGTTCTCAGGGTCTGTGCTATGAACAGCCCTGGGAACCAATAAGATCTTCTGCACGCCTCCGCTTTACATGTTGCTTGTCTTATTTGTCTTACTCATAGGTCAACGCCGACAAATACAGGGGGCTAAGAACTTTACTATTTGGTAGGCTTTTCTTCCAATCAGAATTTTACATACATATATATATATATATATATATATATATATATATATATGTGTGTGTGTGTGTGTGTGTGTGTATTATATATATGTATATATATGTATATATATATATATATATATATATTACCCACACAAACAAATTTCAAGTGTCTAAATTTAGAATTTATCAAAGTTCCGCATCTCATTTCGCAAATTTTTTGTTAGAAATTTGACAAAGTTTCTTGTTTAGCAATTTTATATGCTTTCGGAAGTTTCATTAATTCGAAAGTTTCTTAAAGTCACTAATAGTTTGGAATTTTCTTAACTTCAGAATTTTATCTATTTTGGAATTTTCTTAATTTCGAAACTTAATCATTTTGAATCTTAAATTCAGAGTTACTAAGTTTTGATATTTCTGCAGGTTTCACGTTTGATTTTTCAAGCGGAAATCAGAAGTTTCCAATCGCAATTCCTACTAAAGATGACTACCCCAAATGAAGTTCTTGTTCTCGGTTCTGAGAACCGTCCTTCGGTTCTCTACTTTGGAGACTAAGAAAATTGAAGCAAAAGGTTCTCGAAATTCATCAAGAACCATGAATTAGGAGATCTGATGCTTCTATCCCAAAGAGAAGGTCTCGTTGAGTACTCGAACATCACTCCTGGTAAACCACACAATGATTTTTCCCATTAACGAAGTTAACAGACCCAGAGAACCAACTACTGTAGAAGAAAGGAAGAGAGCTAAAGTTGATCTTCAAATAGACATGTAGCTAACTCAAGCTCTTTCTTCTGAAGTCTACAGTACTATTAACAGTGAGACTCGGGCAAGGATATCACGGATGAACTGGAACAGCAAATGCAAGCTAGGAACCCAATTGGGAAAGAAGCAGAGATCTGAGAATGCTATAAGCAAGTTAGATATGTTCAGGGCAAAGGAAGGAAATACTTTAGAGACTACTTACGAACGCATCTGTTCAGTGTTGAATGAGCTTTAAAAAAGAAATTCACAAGTCCAAGAGAGAAATCAACCTGAAATTTCTCAATAATCTTCTCCTTAAATGGCAAAAGTATCAAAGGTTCATAAAATGAACAAATGAGGTTAGTGAGATGAGCAGCCACATAGTATTTGAAAGTTCAAAGGAATATCAAGATAATGCTGAAGAAAAGGAGAGAAGTGATCAATCAGTTGAGAATGTGAGCTAATTTCGGGACGAAATTCCCTTAACAGGGGGAGACTGTAACATCCGGCATAAAACCAGGTTAGCAACTATAACTTAATCAGTAGTTATTAGCAAGTTATAACCTAATCAGTGATCATTAACAATTAATCAAGGTGATTAACAAAGTTCATAAGGAAAATTCAATACAATTAGAAACAATTTCATCGGTGCGAAGAAACGACAAATTAATTAATTTGATCGATGTACGATATGATGGATTATTTCAACTAAGTACATAATTAAATTATGACTAGTGACACTAATCATGCATTAACAAACTTACTTAACATTAATTATGCAAGACTAAAACAATTCATTAAACTAATGCATTTATAAGTATTTATGAAATTACACAAAAAGGAAATACAAAAATACATTTTAAATACTTTTATACAAAAAATAAGAATAAAAATACATCATAATATCTTATAAAATCCGGCCCTAGGTAGTACATCTTAGGGTTTGACTTCAATTTTTTTATTAAAAATCCCACTCACCATCTAAATCAAATCTTTCAAACACCTCTCCCTTTCATCTCATCCAACACTTCACTCCACCTCCATTTGATGACCACTTTTTTCTATAAATAGAGACCCAATTCCTTTATTTTATTCACACCATCTAAACAACAAAAATCACAAGTTGTTTCAAAATTATTAAATCCGGATTTTCGACAGAATTATTACATCGACTTTGAAAAATCATAACTAATTCATAAGTTAACGAAATGAGTTGATTCTTATCTCAAAAGTTAGATCTATGTCTAAACTAAAAATCTAGAGGTTTTCATAATTTAATACGGATTTTTGAAACCACCAAATATTATTTGGAAACCTGAAAGTTTAACAGCTCAAAAATGGCCAACATAGGGTTTTTAACGAGCCTTTTTCCTAACCTAAACACCTCGAAAAATGGACGATCTTAACTTGAAAAGTTCTTTGTACATAGTAGTTTTATGACTATGAAAACCAAAGCTCAAATCATTTTGGAGCTTGGTCAAAAAGAGCCACAAATAGGGCCGAAAAACCTTTAAAAGCTGGAAAATTATATATATATATATATATATATATATATACATATATATATATATATATATATATATATATATATATAAAGAATATGGTTCGTGTGAGTACCTAAAAAATGCAGAGTACCGTGAGTACCTGTGAACATACGGGTTTAAGATGTGAACATGCTCCGACAAAAAGTTTTTTTTAAAAAAATTTTTTCATATTCATTTAGATACAAATAATATAAGCATATTTGTAAAAGAATTATACGCATTCACACTTCGTAGCCTCTTAAAAGTCATGTGAACGTGGAAAAATTCATGTGAACATGCTTAGCTGTGAACATACGTTCACAACAGTGCAGTTCATGTGAACTTGCACGTTTCACATAGTTATAGTGTGTGTTTATGTGTGATTTTTTGCAAGTAGTCTTATATTATTAATTTAAACATGATTATGAAAAAAATTTCAAAAAAAATAATTTTAAGCGAGGTACTTCCGGTACTCCGCAAATCTAGTGGTACTCATTTGAACCCAAATCTATATATATATATATATATATATATATATATATATATATATATATATATATATATATATATATATATATATATATATATATATATATATAGACACACACACACATATATATATATATACATATATATAAACACACACACACATACATACGGCGTCTTCATATATGTGAAACAAACATATATATAAACACTTTCTAGGGTTTTGTGAAGCTGGGTGCACGCACACACACAAGGTGTGTGTGTGGTGTGCTACGGCCGTACGAACCAAACACGCAATTAAGTGTTTGGTTTTCCCGTTCTTCGTGTGTTTAATTGCATATCTGGCGTCGCTCGATCGTGTCATCACCGGTGGATACCGAGAGCGTCTCGTTCGTGTATTCTTGTCATAGGATACAAAGGTACGGATTTTTATTGCTTTCTCATTTACTTATCTAATGCATACTTGATGATCCGTGTACGGAATTCGTTATTTTTTAAAAGCTTCCGCTGTGCGTTAATAAGATTAATGTTTATGTTTTCATGAAAAACGATACGAATTCCCAACATTGGTATCAGAGTCATCTCAAGTAACATAATGATAGTATTATTCGAGTATTTATGTCCAACGATCTTAAAGTTTCGATTTTTAATAATTAAAATTGTTTAAACGGTCGAAATCAATAATTAAAATGTTTAAGGTTTTGATTTGGCTTGGAGAAAATCGACCAAAGGTTTTGGAAACCTTATGGTGATTCTCGGCCAACCTTGGAGTTCCTCGGAACTCGGGATTTTAAAACCTTAGTTCGTTTTATTTAGTTGATGTTTAATTGTTTAAAAGTGTTAATTGATTAAAAGTTGGAAAATTAAACGTTTCGGTTCGCGAAATCAGATCTAGAGATTTCGGCCATGGATTGAGACCCATGACCTCTCGGTTGTGATGTGGTAACCGAGGTGATGGATTATTTGTTCCGTCGTGTCGTTTAATTCACGGTTAAACTCGAACGATTAAATTAAATGCGTTAAAATCGAATCAATAAATCAAAAGTGTTTGGTTATTAATATTTAGACATTTGTGACAAAATATATGTAAATATGTTTTCGGTTTTATAACTTTAAAGTGGAGACCTTATTAGTTTTTATAAAATTCACAAATCGGTTTAAATATTATTCGATTCGATAATTAAACGATTAATTGGAATATGGAAATTGAAGTAATCAAAATGAGTTGATTAATGGCTTCGATTAATTTCAGCCGTCAAAGGGTTTAATACCCTACTTGTTTTCGGTTCATATGGGTTATTGAACCCGAGTATGAGTCGGTTAACAAAGTTGGTTTGTTTCCGTTTTCCGGTAATTCGTCGTTTAAATTAAATCGGTTTTAATTAAAAATTAAGTTTTAATTTTGAAATTAAAATTAATGGTAATTTTAATTTATAAACTAGATTTAATTTATGCATTTAATATTTAGTTCCATAAAATGCATTATTAAATTAAAGGGAGTTTAATTTAAGGATTCTATTTTCAAATTGATGAAATCGTGACTTTGAGTTTCATGCTCGGTCATGGTTTAATGTTTTGAGATTTAATCTCGACATTAACGTTTTTCGTAGAAATCGTTTAAAACCATAAAGAAAAGTTTTTGGTGTTATTTAAAGATGATCAAATTTTGGTAAATTGTTTATTAAGAAATTTGACATTTTAAATAAAGTTTAGTTATTTATTTTGAAAAGTGTTTCAATTAAATAATAGTTAATTGATAATTATTTAAAGGAAGTTTAAATTATTTATCAATATTATTTGAAAATAAAACTATATTTATTAAAGGTTGTTTAATAAAAAGTTTCTTAAAATAGTAAGTTTAAGTTTCAAAGGTGTTCGAATTGTTAATTGAATATTTTAAGAAAAGTATAGTTATGAATCCAAGGATAATGCAAAAATGGAATTAAATTTGAAATTTTTCGGAAAAAAAAAGGTTTCTAATTATGGAAAGTGTTCCTAAATTTTGAGTTTACGAACCGTATTAAATTTAAGAACGATATTGGACATGATTACTTCAATTAATGGTAGATTAATTGGTCTTGGAATTATTTTCATGGCGAGATGAAAATGAATTCTGGATTATCAGTATGCTTTACTGCTTTATTTATGTTTGTGACATAGTCGAGCCTTGAGACCCCTTGTTTGTGATGGTTGGTTGTTTAATCTCAATGTTTGCTATTTTTTATTATTGGTTATTTTTGGGAAGGCCTACGTGCCATTGGAATCCCGGGTTTTATGATGTAATCTGTAATAGGTTAGAAAATAGGCAAATGTATTTAGATTAAAATTATGAAAAAAAAATCTTGGAGAAGATGTCCATCAAGAAGTAGGTCATTCATCAAGGACGCTCGGTGACATTATCGGATGCTGAGGCTAGTGGGAGCTGAAAGAGTTCAACATTCTTGCCTTGTTTGTTGATTTTGTCCCTTAGGTTTTGACCTAATTGGTTTGTCCGTATGGCTCTCTGAAACCAATTTAGTTTCGGCAAGGCTATGTCACCATGTGGTTGTATGTTTTATTTCTTTATGCTTTATTTATATCTGCGTGGTTGTGGTGACAAAGTAGATAAATAAAAGAAATCAAAACTACAATCATTTTTGATGAAAAATTAAAGTATTTAAAAGGAAGTTTAAATTGGAAACTTTAATTATTTTGTCAGGTGTTAGATATGACATTTTTATGAAATTAGTTTTTCAAATTAAAGGAGATTTTATTTAAAATGTCATATGATCAAAGAGTTGAAATTCTTAAAACTGGTACATTAACTAGATTGTTTACCAGAATAGGTGGTGTCTAGGACAGTCTTGCTCGGGCTGTGGAAGTTCCAAAAGGTTTAGACCCGAAAGGATCCTGCCCGCAGACTAACCTGACTGGTCACTAGTTCTTGGTAAGAGACATGTTATAAACCCAAATTAAAAAAGCTGACACAACACACGGTCCATATAGTGGCACTCACGATGACCGGTCGTCGTAAGTAGGTTCAGCCTTCGTTGGGTGCTTACGCCGCAAACTCGGAGAGCTGTGAGGTAAGCACTGCGGATCCTAAGTGAGACTTGGGCCAGTGACTTGCAGTTGTTATATGGTGTGTGTCAGTGGTGGTTCCTCAGTAAGACTGTTGCCCAAGGTGTGGATGAGATTAAACATGATCAATTTAAGAAATTGAAAATCTCATAAGATCTAAGAGTTGCAAAGGGGTTGTAATTGGTAATAAGTTGCCTGCATGAGTAGCTTATTCATGTAGGTTCAGCCTCCGTTGGGTGCATGAATAAGTAAAATGGTTCTTAGGATTAATAAATCATTTTCTAAATTTTGGGTTATTGATTTATTAATGGTTAATCAAATACTGATTTTTGAAAAATTGTTTAAGATGGTTGAAAAAGACAGAGGTAGAAGCGGTTTAATAATAACAATGACAATAACAGTAACAACAACAATGATAACGTCAAATATCCTTTTCCCACTTGAAAATCCTCCCCAAAAGCACATGTTGCTACTTTGAGGTCCATTCGGGATATAGAGAACTCAAAAGAGGCAACTTCCTGAACTGGGAGTAAAATCTGACAAATGATCTGAGTACAGGGTGAAAGTCGTATATTCTGGAAAGGGCACTAGAACCTGCTCCTGCAGAGACTGCTACAGTTGAGGAGAGAAATCTCCACAAGAAGCACTCTGAGGATTCGGTCAATGTTGCATGTCTAATGCTAGCGACCATGACATCTGACCTGCGGACTAGCCTTATGGACGTCTCAGCTTGACAGATGTATTGCCAGCTAAAGGATATGTTCCAGACTCAGGCTCGGACTGAGAAAGATATACGACAAGGGCTCTGAGCTCCTGCAGAATGGCAGAAGGAATAACTGTTAAATCCCATGCGCTGAAGATGAAAGGTTATCTGGATCATCTTAGCAGACTTGGGTTACCCGTGACACAGGACATGACCACGAATCTAATTCTCAATTCCTTATTGAATGAATTTTAGCAATTTGTAATTTGTTACAATATGCACGGAGAAGATGATCAGTGGGCTGCATCGGATGCTATAGACTGCTGAGGGAGTGATTGAGGAGAGAATATAGGGAATGAGACGGAAAGGAAAGTAAGTTTCCAAGCCGGAGGTTAAAGCTAACAAGTAGCTAAAACCTAGAACCAGATAAGTCAAATCCAAGGATGACAAATTCTTTGAGTGCTATGAAACTGGGCACTGGGAAAGGAATTGTCCCAAGTACTTGGAAACGGTCAAGGTTGACCGCATTGAGACTTCGTGTATCTGAATCAGTCACTTCTATTGTTCTTGGATATGTGATACCCAATTGAACAAAGTTTCATGCATAATGTCTGCAATGACTAAAATGAAGTGAAAAGAGATGACAGATTCAGTGGGAGCATAGAGACATCTTAGAGAATACTCTGCTGGACACTATTTTCATGTCATCAATAATTTATCATGGTGTAGTATACAATGATTGAATTTCTTGCAAGAATTTTAGGGATAAATAAAGAATTTTTGGAGTTAAAAATTTGTTGCTTGAAATTCCTATTGTTTAAGATTACTAAACCATGATTATAGACTATTGATTCAAGTAGAGCTTGAATAGTAACTTGTCAATGGAGATTGGACAAGCTAGTAGTCATATTCAGATAAAAAGGGTTACCATGTTGTTGTGTAAATTGTTCAAGTGTTCAAATGCAGTTTCATTGAACTTGTTAATTCTTGAAAGTTAGTTCAAGAGATTATATGAGTTGGATAGTCATCTGTGATTATATAGAAACAAATAAAATGCAGAATTAAATGTAAAGGAGTTACATGGAGGTTAATTCACTTCACTTGTCAGAAATAATTAGACTTGAGAAGTCAGAATTATTTAGACAAGAAGTAATCGCATTTTATAAAATTAAATGTGAAATGTATACAACTTGTGTGATGGTTAATCAAGTAATAGCCTTTGACTTGTTTAAACACTCGTCGGCAAACTTGAGGGAACACCACAACAAAATGTTGTCGATAACCAGGTTCTGGTGGTTATGGATACATATCACAAATGTTGAACACAATGTTATTAAGGATATCTTGTTAAGATATAGATAAACTGCATACTGTCATATTCAAGTCTAAACATCTAAACGTATCACTAGTAGCAATTAATCTGAATTGCTAGAGCTCCTAAACTTTAATCATGGCGTCTTTATAAGTGATTTACCAGTTCCTCTAAAAATAATGGATATAAATTTGTAAGGAGATTCAGATTGGATCTAAATAATATTACAATAACTTGTAATAAAGAACTAGTGTAATTTTTCAAAGATAACGGTAATGGAAGTTAAGTCAGTTAACTAGAGAACACTCCCACTAAGATCATGTCTGAAATTAATTTTTCGATAGATCGTGTTACCGTTACATTTGATAAAGGAACAGTAGCATTAAATTGATGGAAGTCATGTTGTGTTTATTGAGATAAAGGATATTAACATGATATCTTTAATGTCGTTCTATTTTGCATGTTTTAGAAATCCAAGAATAAATTTGAAGTTATTCTAAAACTATTTCATAGCTGCTTGTTGTCGTGGGAACCACAACGAGAATTAAAAGGCTACTGTGGTTTTTGGTTGATATTCATGGGTGATGAATATAGCAAAGGTTGGACCAAATTCACAGGTATTTGTTGCGAGCAAATATTGGATTGACCCAGCGATTGAGACCACTTTGTGGATCATAGTCATGAGTCATCTCAAAAAGGTAATCCTTAGTACCTGAGATGTCTACGTACTTTAGTGCGGGTGCTGCTGTAAATTTGGTCTAACCTAACGTCATCCGTAACTGGGTGATCATAACGGTTCGAGGCTGGTTGCAGTGGGAGTCGCGCTGGAGGCCTAGATAGTCAATATGGGATTTGCACCTTCTTATAACTAAGAAGAGATATTTCTGGGCCCCATGGCGATCGATACTGACAGAAATGCATGGCCATGCTCGGACAGAACTGATGTGTTCTAATTTGTCTGTTTCAGTTCAGTATGAGATCAGGGAGTCGAGAAACAAAATCGTGTTTGCTACGGTTGATCTAATCCATGCCTAGCTTTCACATTGAAATATCGTGATGCATGGGATATAACCTAAGTTTCTTTTTGGAAGGCTGTTTCAACACGAATGCCCGAATGGGAGTCAGAGTTTTTATGACCTTGGTTGCCTAAAGTGTCTAGCCATGACCTCCTTTAGGCGCATGCTGCAGGACAGTATGTCGTCTTACACAAGTGGGAGTATGTTAGTATATTGTGTGTAAAGATGACATTACTACTGCATCATGGCTGATTTCATAAAACACTTGAGGGTCACACCGATGAGCACAACTGAGCAGATGCAATTAAACTATTGAATAAATAATATTGGATATTATTTATGACACGAAATGATCATTGAGATTAAATTAATGTATGATTAGTTATATCTCAAAGTACGGGGACTAGAAATACAATATTAGATATTGTAGTAATTTAATTGTCACTGGATGATAATTAAATAATTATCTAGTCGTTTATTTATTATTGGATATTAAATAAAAGACACATTTATTTGAATTGATATTATCATCTAATTATTGGATAACTGGATGGATAATTATAAACAAATAAATAAGAGATAATTATAAATAATTATCTAGTCATTTATATATTATTAGATAATGTATAAAAGATTATTATTATTTAAAAGGTATATAATTATAGAGATAATTATATAAGGTTTAAATAATAAAGATAATTATTAAGATATATATTATATTTATATATTAAAGTTTTAATTAATATAATATTATATATATACACACACGGCGTCTTCATATATGTGAAACATACATATATATATATATAAACACTTTCTAGGGTTTTGTGAAGCTGGGTGCACTGTGTGTGCTACGGCCGTACGAACCAAACATGCAATTAAGTGTTTGGTTTTCCCGTTCTTCGTGAGTTTGATTGCATATCTGGCGGCGCTCGATCGTGTTATCACCGGTGGATACCGAGAGCGTCTCATTCGTGTATTCTTGTCATAGGATACAAATGTACGGATTTTTATTGCTTTCTCATTTACTTATCTTATGTATACTTGATGATCCGTGTACGGAATTCGTTATTTTTTAAAAGCTTCCGCTGTGCGTTAATAAGATTAATGTTTATGTTTTTATGAAAAACGATACGAATTCCCAACAGATGATTTAATTAATTTATTGTTACTTATTATCATTATTAAGATGTATTTATTTTTATTAAAGTTATACTTTTACATAAATAATTAATTTATTTTACGTTTCTATTATTTATTTAATTTATTTATTACAAATTTATTTATTTTAGATTTTATTATTATAATATTTATATGTTTGTTGTATTTAGTATGTTTTCATCTATTTATTTCATTGCGTTAATATTTTTTTATTTCATTATACATTTTTTAAGAAAAATATATAAACTTAAGATTTAATTCGTTTGGATATAGATATTTGTTACATTATTATTTCGGTTTAAATTTAACATTCTATTTGTTTTGATTTAAATATTTAGTTACATAAAATCATTTAAGTCAAAAAAAAATGTTGGGATTATTGTAAATCATAATTAAACCAAAACATATTAATATTACAAAATATTTGTATCATAACGAATAAAATGAACTGTTTATATATTTTACTTGAAGTTTATAGCCAACTTAAAATGTATTAACCTACCAAAAAATTTAAAATCGAAATAAAGCAATTGCTAAGTTGATATTTTTTATTGAAAATTATGATTAATTCAAATCGTATTAATGTAACAATATAATCATATTAAAAATAATAAATAAAACATAAGATAAATAAAAACTTATTCGTAACATATTAGTATAATAAATTATTTAAATTATTTATAGTTTAATACGTTTTAAGTATGTTATAACTTTCATGTTAGATATACAAACATAACAGTTCATATGTTATAATTTAAAAAAAATTTATCATATTAATTATTATAATTTTGTTTTGTTTTTATAAATTAATTAATTATAATATATAATTAATTACATATAATATTTTAAACCAATATTTTTCAGATGTTTCATATTACGAAACAAACAATCTTAAGATCACCTCTTAATTTTAGATGTGGTTTTCAGACTTCAGACATTTAACATCTTAAAAAACAAATAGCACATTTGTCTTTTGGTTGTCAACCTGTTCGACCCGTTTGCAATAATACATTACTATATTTCTAAATTTTATTGTTATTAGTTTGCATATTTGGGCACCCCGGAACTAATTAATAAAATGTTATCAAACATAATTTTATAATAACAATTTATTCAAACTAATTAATAAAATGTTATTCAAACCATGTTACTTTTAATGTTATTTTTTTGATATAATTTATATTAATTATTAATTACATTACTAATATACATGGATAATACCCATAATATTACAAAACTAATTTATTACATGTACAGGTACCCATACCCGTTTATTTTTCCACTCTACAAACAAATACACATACGAAGCAAACCCTAGCCCCCATTTCATCCTCTCCGCGTCGCTCACCTTCGTAACTTCGTTTTCTCGCACACCCTAGCCCTTCATCAACGTTCGTTTTCCTTTCTCTTCTGTGATGCAAGCCAGTGATGACATCAACCGAGAGTGACCATTCAATCCCTTCCTCGAACGAACACCAACTTTCACGGATGCAATCCTTTATTTCGAACCGAAACTCCGACTTCAGGTACGGTCTTTTTCTACATCTGTGTTTAGATTTGGATTCGTTTTCATGTATCGTATGTGGTTTATGGTTCCAGATATGTGTTTGTGCTACAATATTGTTCTAGGTATGAGCTCGGGCCTAACAATACGGTCAAACACGTAAAGAAGATCGAATAGGTAGGAATATCGATTTCGGTCACCGTGGATCTGAAGAAAAACTGTCATGGATCAACGATGGTAAGCAGCTTGTCCTCTTGAGTTTTTTATTTTGGGGTGTTTTGGGGTTTGGTTTCTTGAATTTTTGTATTTTAGGCACATGCTATTTGGTTTCTGGTTTGTTTGAATTTTTTATGTTTGATATCGTTTTTTAAGAGTTTGAGTGTGTTTGTAGTGGGTTTTGTGGATTTGATTTGGGTTTCCATGTGTTAAAGACCTGGAATGATCTGTGTTTTATGGAATTGATTATGTCATCTTCTTAGTCTTTTATTTCAACCAAGTTGGGATGAGACACCGATGAAACCCATTAGGTATTAGTGAAACCAAACATGGTGAGTTGGGACAATATTAAATACCCGTGCGTTGGTAAGGACTAAGTTCATATTATAAACCTCTAGGAACTGAGGCTCTGTTCTTGATTTCATAACTCATGGGTAGGGAACTGAGAAAATGATAAGTGATTTGCATGTCGTGTTAATCAACCAATATAAGGCATGTGATGGGGTACCAAGAATATTATATATGGTAGGTAGGGATGTGTGGAATGACCGAAAAACCGAACCGAAACCAGAACCGAACCAGAACCGGAACCGATTGGAACCGATTTATAGTATTCGGTTCGGTTATCGGTTCTTATAATCTTCAATATTCGGTTCTCGGTTATTCGGTTATTGGTTCTGCGGGTATCGGTTTTATCGGTTATAGAACCGATTATTTGAAAAGCTCATAATATGCAAATTAAGAAATGATTTAAAAGCCCACAATGTGAAAACCAAAAAAATCATTTGTTGGAACAATATTTTTAGGATGGTGAAACTACAAAATTTATATGAAAACATCATGATCGACACTTCTCTTATTATATTTTCATGTTTTTTTGTTTATATCGTGTTAGAATAGATAGAATTATATACATTTTTTAATTTTCGGTTCTAATCGGTTCCGTACCCGAAATACCCGTACCATAACCGAACCGGAACCGGAACCGCATTATAATTATTGGTTCGGTTATCGGTTCTTACAATCTTTAATATTCGGTTTCGGTTAAATTGGTTTCGGTTCGGTTCGGTCCGGTTCCGGAACCGTTTACATCCCTAATGGTAGGTATTGAGAAAAAGAAATTACCTACAAAGGATGTATGGATATATGCTCTTTTCCATCGATTACTATCAATCGATGAGACTAAGTCTGGCTTCTATGCAAATCTGGAGTAGTCTAGAATTATGCTTGGAATTTGAATCGAAGTGCGTAAAATGTAAAGCCAAAACTACATAGTGCAACTCTAGTGATGCTGGTATCCAAGAGGATGATGTGAAAAGATTAAAATTATCATTTTTAATTAAATTTTTTTTAGAAGTATACTAATTTTTATATTAAAAATCTTAATTTAAATATTAATCAAATATCAACTATAAATACGTTATCTTTTTCTACAACACACGATGACGAGGGTAAACAGTAGTACTCACTCAAGTCAAATCTAAATTGTCAATTTTGATTTAAAATTTTACATGCCATCATATAAATATTATTTTGAGATTTACATATGGTAGGTCGGTCCCCCAATGTCTCTTTCCATTAAAAGCAACTTTGATTTCTATGAATTATTATATTAATTTTACTTTATAATTGACCTAACATTTGATTTGATTTCCAATAATATATGTTTAATTACTTAAATAAATATTATGTGATTAAGTGATAAAAACCACTTCCTCCTTATCTCAAATTACTTATCATTAAAAGTAAAAAATAATGATGAAAATAAACATTAAAAAAAAAGCATAATGCCCATTTAGTAGTTTATGAGTTTTTAATGAAAAAAACTAACATGTTTTTTTGCGTTTTCGTCTCTCCATGTTATTCTTTATCATAAAAGCCCTCAAGTTATTTTTTTGTTTAGTGAAATTTGGATATTAGAACATGGTTATATTTTGTAAATCGGGTTTTTAAAAACTGAAAAACTGGGTTCTAATGTCCAAAGTTCACTAAACCAAAAAAGAAAAATTAACTTGAGGACTTTTATGGATAAAAATAACATTGAGTGACGAAAACGTAAAAAAACGTGAAATCATGTTGGTTTTTTTTCATAATAAACCATAGTTTTAAAAACGTAAACAACTTGATGATAAGAAGAAAAGAAAAAGGGTTATCATAAAAACGGGACATAAAAGTCTTGGGGTGTGTTTGACTGTCTTGGACAAGGAAATGAAGATCGGAAAATGGAAATGAGAGAAATTTTCTTTGGGGGCGTTTGGTTCGCAGATTTTTTTATCTGGGATTTGCATTTTGTGAAAGGATTTGCATTATGCAACATTTGCATTTGTCAGGATTTTGTCAAAGAATTTGAATTATCTTATACAAAAAATTTGTTAATCTGAAAAACGCAAGGTAACTGAGATTTAAAATGCTAGGGGGATGCTGTGATTTTAAATAACAAAGAAGTGAGAGATTTAAGAAGTCCTGATATTTGAAATCCTTACTGAAATCTGCGAACCAAACACAGGATTTTAAATGCAAATCCAAGGAAATCTCAGGAAATCCGCGAACCAAACGCCCCCTTATTTGTTTTGGTTTCCGAATCACAAAATATGAAGAAAAAAAAAATCAATTCCAACTCTTTATTTTTAATTCCATCATACATAAAGAGATATGAAAGGAAATGAAAAGTTTTAATCTGGATGGGAGTTTTGACTGTATGATAACCTAGTGCAACTTTTGAGTGATTTGGTTCTCGTTGAGGTGTTACTGTGTTAGCTTTGAGACCAACTATTAGTAAAATCATTTAGGCCCTAAATCACCATCCATAAGCCCAATGGGATGGCCCATATTTTTAAGTGTAATTATTAGATCTGACAATACGTGCAATCGTTTGTGTGTCGTGTCAGACATGAATTTTATATGACAAGAAATTAATCCAAAACCTATATAATTATAAAAAACACGATAATCCAAATATCCAACAACACATCAAAAATATTTAAAGTCGTTATTAATGGTTGTAACTTTAAGCCGAAGTTTGACCGCACCAGACTCCTTGTTAATATCCAAGTCGACAATTTTATTTATCACATCATCAATGTGAAAGACAAACTTGAACTTTTTCATATATGTTGGGAAATAGTTTAAGTATGTTCAAACTGTTAGTTAGACTTCTCAGACTGTTAGTAGATTTTATATGTAAATCCAAAGTTCATGCTGCTAGTTGAAGAAACTCAAGCTGCCAGTGTAAAAGTTCAAGCTGCCAGAGCAAAACAACTCAAGCTGCTCTGTTCATGCTGTCAAGTGATTCAAGCTGCTCAACAGTTTCATAAACAGAAAGTGCTGATTTTCAGGAAAAGATATCTACATGAAGATTCCAGCATATCTACTATCAGAGAAGTCATTATTCGTCAAGGAAACATATCAAGAAGCAATATAAATACATAGAATAGGTCTTTCTATTGTATAAGAGTTTCTGCATATTTTGAGTCTGTAATTGCTTTATTGATAGAGTTTTCATAAGCCTCTAAGGTTGTAAAACCCTAAGAACAGTCTGTGTTCTTCGTCTAATCAAACAGATTAGAGGTGATTGTAATCATTGAATTCAGCAATACAAACAGTCTTGAGTACTTCTTGTGTGATTATTCATTATTGATTCTGAAAGTTTTTGTTAAAATAATTAAGTGTTATTCCGCAAACTTCTTGATTAAACTTTGATTCAAAGCAAGATTATTGATTTATACTCTGATAAATTCAAATCAGTTAGTCTTGGTAATTCAGTTTTAGATCCTGACAAGTGGTATCAGAGCCACAGGTCGTTCTTTGTTTTTCAAAGTCGAAAACTTTCTTTTAATTTTTAATTGTTTTGCAATGGAATTTGAAAATAGCAGCAGTGGATCTGGGCAAGGACTCAAAGTGCCCATGCTCAAGCCCACTGAGTTTGAGATGTGGAAACTCAGTATTCAACATCATATTCAATTCATTGATTATGCCATATGTGAAGCTGTTGAATTTCCTCCTGTAGTTGATCCAGAACTTGATGATGAGGGAAAACCAGTCAAAACTCCTCCAAAAACTGAACTTGAAAGGAAGGCTAGAATGAATGAAGTGAAAGCACTTACACTTTTACAAATAGTCATTCCTAATGTTTATCAACATCAGTTCAAAAAGTTTAATACTGCTCATTCTCTTTGGAATGCCTTAGAGAAAAGATTTGCTGGTAATGCCAGTACCAAGAGAAACCAAAAGGATCTCTTGAAACAGCAGTATGAAAACTTTTCTGGTGGCAAGAATGAAAATCTTACTCAAATTTTTGATAGGTTCAACAAACTGATAAGTGAATTGGAAAGTGCAAAAGTTAATCTGGATCAAGATGAAGTCAACAGAAAGTTTCTCAGATCTCTTGGAGAAGAATGGACAGTCTATGCTGCACAATGGAGAACAAAAGACACTCTTGATGAGATAGAATTGGATGATCTGTATAACAGTTTAAGAGTGTTTGAGACTGAGATTGATGCTAAAAAGAAATCCTTTTCTTATAATCACAATACTGCTCTTCTGTCTTCTGAAAAATCTAATAACTGTGATTCTTTTTCAGGTGGTGATGGCAACTCTGCTGAAACTCACTATGAGGCTTTTGTTGCCAATGATGGATTATTTGCTCTAAATGTTGAAGACTTGGAACAAATTTGTCAAGACCGTCCCTTACGGGGCAGTCCTGAATGACTAGGTCCCAAGGAGCAATACAACATCAATCACAACTAAGATAGAATTAATAAAATCCGGAATTAAGTCATTACAGAAATTAGGATTATTTTACAATAAGTTTAAAAGTAAACTATAAAGGGCACAAGGACACTAATCTAGTACATAACCACAATGCATGTCACTGCTTCTACCCAAACCACCACCATAATCAATTCATTCGATACCAATTTTAGTTGAAGTAGTGGTCTAGTGACTTCAAATTCGAGCGAGCAGATCCTAAAGACTTGGGTCAGCTGGACCTTTTCCTTTGATTAAACCTGTAAAAAGATTCAACAACAACTGTAAGCGGGGCTTAGTGAGATTATAGATTTAACAGTTAATATGCCATGACAATTTTAAGCGGAGACTTGACTTTGACTTTTGACTTTAATCTCTGACTTTGACTTTAAGCGCGATTTTGACATGACTGCCGCTATCAGCCAGACATTGTGAGACATAGGACTTAAGATCGGATGATGTTTAATCCCACGCACACGCTTTTAATAGTGGGGGCCAACCACATACTGGGCTAGCTACCAGTAAGACAACGTGGGCAAACATCGGAGTAGACTTAATCATAGACTGACATAGACTTTCTCAGACTTGAATTATGCGGAAGCATATGAAAGCATTGATATCAAGACAAATGACTGAAAATATTCAAGTAATGAATCAAGATAGCAACAATAATATATCCAAGACTAATTCAGATTGTAAAGACAAGTGTGCATGATGACATATTAAAAGCTATCATGATCCACAGGGCATCACCATACCAAGGTGTGCACAGGTCACATTCTAGCTGAGCATATAGACTTTCAAATAAAGCTAGAACAACAATATGTCTCACAGGAAGACAAGCATGTATACAGTTATATCTATAACTCACAGTTACTGGTTTTATTGCACGACTGTTGACTTTGACTTTCGCAAGCGGATTGAATCCACCACCTGAGTTATCTCAGGATTTAGCAATTGACTTTACAGACTTTAGCTTTGACTTTAATGACTTTGGCTCTGACTTTGGCTTTGACTTGCTTCTCTGACTTTGGCTTGACTTTATTAACTGATCTTGGCTTTAATTGCTTTAACTTGACTTTTCTGGCTTGGCTTTACGGACTTTGACTTTACAACATGGTTCAGATTTAGCTGAACCTGTTAATTGTACGACAACTTAATTACATAAGCTTTTATTGACTTTACACAACATAATTTGTGTATATCTGATGCATTCACTGACTTTCTGAAACTTATGTATAGACTTATACCTTTATTGAGTTTTTCGTGTTATCTCAGACTTTATTACTTTGTTCAGAATTATCTGAACCTGTCCAGAATTTATCATGTCATATGTCATATTAAGTCCTATTTAAGGATCATTATATTGTCATCATGTTTAATTTCATGTTGTCGATTCCTTTATGCCTTTAATGACCTTTTAATGCATATTTTGTATGTATGTGTTCATGAATGATCATACAAGCATACATATGCAATATTAATCCCTATGGGGTGGTTTAATGTATACTTGCACATCCCATGACTTACTTTGACTTATGTTCTATTTTCATGTTAATAAGCCTTAAGGCTCATTTATATGGAGTCACATGTATATGCATTTCATTCAAGGACACCCCTTATCATGTATATACTTTCTAAAGTATACAAATACCACACTTTTACACCTCTTACCTCCTATTTTTATCACTTTTCAGGCCTTAATGAGAAGGCCAAAGGTTAAGGCGATTAATGCAAGAACTCACGGACTTAGGCTACGAAATAAAGCATTATGCCGTTGTCAATTTAAAGCTGTGTTTTGCTGCTGTTATATCCCATCTTTAGGACCTAACGACAACCATAATACAAGCTAAAAAAAACAAGTCATTAAAGGGTCTAAAGGCTAGGGCCAAAGGCTAAAAGAAATGGTTGAGGGTTCGAGAGACTTTTAGCCAAGGGCCAAGTCATAACGTGAGTTCTTTGGGGACTGTTTGCGACTGTTTTTGCTGCTGCTCTTGCAGCTTTTATGGTCCATATTTGGGGTTCTATAACAGCCATGCAACATGGTTATATAGTATTATTTAAGGTTCCATTTGTCTTGGCCGAATGCCAAAAGAATTGAGCCATAAAATGAGGCTTTGGGCCTAAGGCCAAGCCATCTTTGGATATCGTTATGTAACTGATTTATGCTGCTGTCCACAGCTTCTAGTTGCTGTCCGTGCTTCGAAATTACAGCAGCAACACCCCTTAGGTTAGCCAACAAATTCATGTTACATGTTCAAGGTTAAGGAGCAATATTGAGGTCCTTTTGAGACTAAAAATGGAGGCTGAAATGGTGGTTGCAGCACCTGAGAACACTCACAGATTGTGAGTTTTGGTTCTGCACAGCAACCCCCCTTCTCCTAACAGCTCTAAGTATTCTGTTTTCAATCAGTTCCAGCAGCATTTCAGAAGGATAAAAAGGAAAGGAAAGGCTGGTTGTATTGTTTCTATTACTTACACACAACACACACATGTCCTTATGTGTGTGTGTGTGTGTGTCTATATATATATATATATATATATATATATATATATATATATATATATATATATATATATATATATATATATATATATATATATATATATATATATACACACACACACACACATATAATGCAAAATAAAAAGGCTTCTGAGATTTTAACTAATATATCGATAAGGTTGCTGTGGACTATTTTCTTTCTGCTGCATACATTCAAAAATAAAAAGGTTGTTGGATGCTATATATATCGACACACACACAAATATATTATATCCGAGATTAATGTTTAAAAGACAGGAGTTGCACTGGTTCTGTTGCTGGACATACACTTCACACACTGCACACATATCTTTTAATATAAAAGAAATGTGGTTTTCTGTTTCTGTTACAGCACCCACCCATACAACTTATAAGCTTAACAAAGGGATTAAAAAGACTGCTGGGAGCTGATACATACATCCGAGATACTCACCTTGAGTGAATCTCGGATGCCTCCTTTCAAAAGCAAAACACACGCAAACCTGCACATCCATTTCCATTTTGTTTCTACTATATTTCAACAGCAAAATTGACTTAATTAATAGGTGAAAGGGACTGCTACTTTATGTTTTGTTCATCCCAGACTTACACCTATCTGGTGGGTCTCTGATATCTTCTTTTCAGCTTAAATGCACATACACAGGTCTGCACATTTCCATTTTATGCAACAAATGAAAAGGAAATAAGAAAGCTGCTGGTTGCTTTCTGTTTCTGTTTTGACATCGACACACACATACAAAAATGGCAATATAATGACTTAAATAATGGCTGCAGTTTTTCTTTATAACACATATAAAACAGAGAAAAGGGAAGAAAGGTGCTGTCATGTTTCTATTTTCGGTCCCCCCCCCCCTGCAGGACATACACACGCACACTATGGTTGGTTCTGTCCAGACTTTATGCACCACACTAACACACACATTTAAGCTAAAAAAAACAAATATTATTTCAGTTCTGACAGCCCATAGAACCGAAGATGGAGCTGTCCGAAATCATAAGGAAAAGGGCTGATGGACTTCATTCTGTCGCATACGACAGCACACACACATGCATTCATAACAGCCTTTTATACATTCTGTTTTTATTTCGTTCTTTCAGCATTTCCAGCAGCAAAGAATAAGGATTAAAGGCGATTTCAAGCTCTTATAAAATCAATCAGTCAACATAAAAACACATGGGGCCAGGCCGAAGGCCAATGGCCTCATTTGGCCATCTCTCGGCTCATCTAACAGAAATATATACACAATGCAGAAACATGTATTTTAAATCCTTAATATGCTAACATCTTTTATTAACCACATATTAATCACATGCATGGATTTAAATTTCTGATTTTAAACACCATTTGATGTTCAATTTGATGATTTTGAAGACACTCAAACCCTACAAAAATTCAGGAACCGTGGGTTCTTATACCCACAGACAAGAACTAAATTGATATTATTACCTTAAATCTTTCATGTAATCTTGATGTTCATGTTCCATATGCTGATTTCCATCTTTAATTCTTGAATTTTGAGGTTGGATTTGTGATGAACCTTGTGAAGGAACCGTAGATGTTAGAAGAGATTGGGAGAATTTCAAGTGCCGTTAATCTGATAAAATGACGGTAGATGCATATAATTGGGGTTTTAACTAAATAAAGTTTGTTTAATTTCACAATTTGACCACAAAAGTTGTCTTAACTTCATTTATCACTTTTAACTTATAACCTTTATTTTATTTTGACATAACCAATTTTATAATTAAAACTCATAATTTAGTTGTAAGTTTTATTAACTTTTATAAAAATACATAGCTAATAAATGTAATTAAAATTACATTTAACATATTATTTAACTCTAAACTTGTTAATTATTGCTAATGATGTTTGTTGTTGCTGATTGACGTTAATTAAAGTTTAGGTTGTTACAAAATTCATCCAGATGATCTTGAAGAGATGGATTTAAAGTGGCAACATGCAATGCTGACCATGAGAGCCAAAAGATTTTTTAAAAGAACTGGAAGGACCAACTTTCAAGCCAAAACAGAAGGCAAACCAGCTTTTGATAAATCAAAAGTGGAATGCTATAAATGCCATAAGCTTGGTCACTTTGCCAGAGAATGCAGATCTCAAGGTCAACATCCATCAAGGACTTCACAGCCCATTCAAACATCATCATCAACAGCACTTGTCTCTCAAGAGGACAATGTGTTTGACTCGAGTGATCAGACAGAGGAAGAATTTCAAAATCAAGCTCTAATGGCAGAAACATCAAATGTCTCCTCCACTGAACTACCATCTGAGGTAAATTCTAAACTCTGCTCTCAATCATGCAAAAATATGGTTAAAAAGTACAGAGATCATAATGAGAGCATGTGCAAAACTTTAGCTAAGATGGAAGAAAGGAGATATGAATACATGCAAGCCATAGAAGATCTGGAAAAACAGATCAATGATTATAAGGATAATGAGATTCAAATGGGCTTTGATAGAACCTATCATGAGTGGGAGAAAAAGGAACTAAATAAGAAAATAGAATCTCTGAATAAAAAGGTAGAATAGACTGAACAAAAGGTGTTAGAGGCTAATAAGAAACTAGAATCTGTTAACATAGATCTAGGAAACTTTAAGTTAGCAAATCAAAAGCTGGAACACCTAATGGAAGTCCAATTTAAAGATAGAGTAAAATCTCAGGTTAATCCCAAAGAAGGAATAGGATACAGAGCTACTCCACCCCCATACAACAACAAGTACATTCATCCAATGAGTGAGGTTGCTGATAGACTTGTCAATGAACCACTAGATGAGTCTATGACTATTGTAGATCCTATCCTTGATAATAGTCCTGAATAAAAGGAAAATAAGAGTCAAAATAGAGACTGTAACACAATGAGTGCACCCATAGAGGTCCAAGCTCCCAGTAAGAAAGGAAAAGAGAAGATGAGTGTATGCAATGCTACTCCACAAGTTTCTGTACATTCTAACTGTAACACTGCATCTTCATCAAAAGGAAATAAAAGAGGTAAAATTGTTTCTGTCTGCACATGCCAAAAGCATGGTGTTCAAAAGTTTCCTAAACAACAGCAGGTAAGAGGAAATCAGAGAAACAATAACCAGAAATTGACAGAAAAGTCTGGTTCTCCAATTCAAACTGTCAAAAGGTGTTTTCACTGTGGAAGGAAGAATCACTTAGCCAAGGATTGTTTTTATAAACCAGCTGTTGCAAAACAGACTGTGAATCACACAAAAACAAATCCTATTCAGGCAAAGCACTCAAAGGTGAAACCTTCCACATCAGTTCCAAAGAAAACAGTTGATCACAGGTTTTCAAAAGTGAATAAAAAACAGTCCACACATCAAAAACAAGTTTTGGCAAAGCCTAAATCAAGTTTTAAACAAATATGGTGTGTCAAGGACAAATCTTCAGCTCAAACTGCTAATGCAAAAAATCAGACTGCTAAGTCAAAATCTAAAGCTGTTAGTGCAAAAACTGAAGCTGTTAGCACTACAAACACAGCTCAAGCTGCTGAGCATCAATCTGGAACTGCTAGTGAATCATCTGAGACTGTTAGAAGAAAAGATGATCAAAATAGTTGGATACCTCATATAGTCACCAAATACTCTCCAAAGACTCCATCAGTAGATCTCACTAAATATAAGAAGTCCAAAACAGTATTTAGTTATGTCAATGTACAAGGCCAACCCAAAACCAATTTGGTTTGGGTTTACTCCACTACTGACTAAGTTGTTATTTGTGCAGGGCAACCACAGGTCTCCTCATAGAACAAGATGGCATTTGGACAGTGGATGCTCTAGGCACATGACAGGCAATTCTGAGTGCTTGTCAAATTTCAAAGGTTTTGATGGAGGTTTTGTTGCATTTGGAGGCAACTCAAAAGGAGGTAAGGTTACAGGTAAAGGTACCGTTAATGCAGGCAACATGACATTCTATGATGTTTTGTATGTTGAACAGCTTAAGTACAATTTATTAAGTGTCTCTCAAATCTATGACAAACAAAACATTGTTCTGTTCACAGATTCTGAGTGCATTGTTCTTTCAAAAGATTTCAAAGTTCCTGAAAATCTTCTTTTACTAAGAACACCAAGAAAGGACAATGTCTACTGTCTTGACACAGATCTTTTGTCTAAATCAAATACTTTAAGTTGTTTGATATCCAAAGCATCATCCAATGAGTCTGCTCTTTGGCATAGAAGGATGTGTCACATGAACTTCAAGTCCATGAATGTTTTAGTTAAAAAGAATCTGGTAAGAGGCTTACCACAAAAGGAGTTCATTTGTGATGATCATTGTGTAGCATGCCTTAAAGGTAAGCAACACAAAACTTCTCATAAGGCCAAAGAAGTAAATTCAATCTCATCTGTTCTTCACTGCTTCATATGGATCTATTTGGTCCAACATCTGTTTTGAGTTTGAATAAAAGGGCTTACTGTTTAGTTATTGTTGATGATTTCACCAGATTTACTTGGGTTTACTTTCTTAGGTCCAAAGATGAAACTGCTGAACTAGTTAAGTCTTTTATCCTTAAGATAGAAAACCAATCCAATTCCAAAGTTAAGGTGATAAGATCAGACAATGGAACTGAATTTAAAAATCACATTCTAAACAGTTTTTGTGAGTCCAAAGGCATTGCAAGACAATATAGTGCACCAAGAACACCACAGCAAAATGGTGTAGCTGAAAGAAAGAACAGAACATTAATTGAGGCTGCTAGAACAATGTTAGCTGATTCAAATCTGCCAATGACTTTCTGGGCAGAAGCTGTTAATACAGCCTGTTATGTTCTAAATAGGGTTCAGGTTGTCCAATCACAAGGGAAAACTCCCTATGAGTTATTCCATAACAGAAGTCCCCTAATAGCTTTCTTCAAGCCTTTTGGATGCCCATGTACTATCCTTCACACTAAGACTCACTTAGGGAAGTTTGAAAGTAAGGCTGAAGAAGGATTCTTTGTAGGATACTCAATTCAAAGCAAAGCCTATAGAGTATATAACAGTGTGTTTAAAACCATTGAAGAAAGTGCCAACGTTGAATTTAATGAAAATACTGCTAATATTAAAGGCACTGGACCTGATTGGTTGTTTGATTTAGATTCACTAACAAATTCTCTGAGCTTTGTTGAGTATACTGCAGAAGCTGATGCATACAGGGTTGAAGCTGCTAACACAATTTCTCATGCTGCCAATACAACTTCTCAAGCTGTTGGCACAAAGTTTCAGACTGCTGCAGATTCAACAAGTTGGGATGATTACACCACTCTACCACTTCTGTTTTGTGATCCTCCAGGGGTCCTGAATGCTCAACATGATACAAATTCAGTTTCAGATACTGATGTGCCACTCCCAAGTCCTGAGAGAACAGCTCCAACACAAAGGGACACAGTCCCAGATTCCAGTCAAGCTGTTCCTGAAGCTGATCCTTTTACTGGTCCTGATGGAGATGATACAAATCTTGGATCCTCTTTTCAGACTGAGAGAGAGCCTACACTAAGGGTTCACAAGTATCATCCTCTCAATCAAATACTGGGTGATCCAAGCACTCCTGTACAAACAAGGAAAATGGTTCAAAATGAGACTGCTGCTGCTGAACAAACAGTTCCTGAATTCAGCCTAGCTGCCTTTGAGAATGTCTGTTTCATGTCTCAACTAGAACCTAAAAAGGCATCAGAAGCACTAAAAGATTCATCCTGGATTGAAGCTATGCAAGAACAACTTCTACAGTTCAAAATTCAGAATGTATGGACTCTGGTAGATCTTCCTAAAGGCAAGAGAGCAATTGGTACAAGATGGGTGTTCAGAAACAAGAAAGATGAGAGAGGGATAGTCATCAAGAACAAAGCAAGACTAGTAGCACAAGGGTACACTCAAGAAGAAGGCATAGATTATGATGATGTATTTGCTCCAGTAGCAAGAATTGAAGCCATCAGACTATTTTTGGCCTATGCAAGCTTCAAAGGATTTAAAGTGTATCAAATGGATGTCAAGTCTGCTTTTCTGTATGGAACAATTGAAGAGGAGGTCTATGTGTGTCAACCTCCTGGTTTTGAAGACTACAAGTATCCAGACAGGGTGTACAAGCTAGACAAGGCTCTCTATGGTCTTCATCAAGCCCCCAGAGCATGGTATGACACTCTGTCATCATACCTTCTACAGAATGGATTCAAGAGAGGCACTTTGGACAAAACACTCTTCACTAAGTCTATCAAAGATGAGATTCTGCTTGTCCAAATCTATGTTAATGACATCATCTTTGGCTCAACAAATGATTGTTTGTGCAAAGAATTTGAGGCTTTAATGCACAAAAAGTTCCAAATGAGCTCAATGGGAGAACTCACTTTCTTTCTCGGATTACAAGTTAAGCAGAAGCCTACAGGTCTCTTCATAAGCCAATCAAAGTATGTGAAGGACATACTGGACAAATTTGGATATCAAGACACCAAAGCTGCAAGCACTCCAATGGATCCTCATAAGCAGCTTCATACAGACAAAGATGGCATAGATGTGGATATTCATTTATACAGATCTCTTATAGGATCTCTTATGTATCTAACATCTTCCAGACCTGATATCATGTTTGCTGTCTGTGTGTGTGCTAGGTTTCAATGCTCTCCAAAGGACTCTCACTTGGTTGCTGTGAAGAGAATCTTTAGATACCTTAAAGGCCAACCACACTTAGGTCTATGGTATCCTAAAGACTCTCCCCTTGTACTAACTGCTTATTCTGACAGTGACTATGGTGGATGCAACATTGACAGGAAATCCACAACTGGTGGATGTCAATACTTAGGAGCAAGATTGGTCTCTTGGCAATGCAAAAAGCAAACAACTGTGTCCACATCATCCACTGAAGCTAAATATGTAGCAGCTGCAAGCTGCTGCTCCCAGGTAATGTGGATTCAAAATAAACTAAGAGACTATGGTATGAATTTCTTATCCACTCCTATTTATATTGACAACTCAAGTGCAATCAGCATTGTGCAAAACCCAGTGAAATTCCCAAAAACCAAGCATATAGAAATCAGGTTTCACTTTATCAGAGATTGTAATGAAAAGAAGTTAATCCAAGTTACCAAGATTCATACTGATGATCAGTTAGCTGATCTATTTACAAAACCTTTTGATGTAGGAAGGTTCACTTTCCTAGTATCAAACATTGGTATGGTAAACATGGATTAAAATTTTCATTATTATCTAATATGTATGCTTAATTTAAGGGGGAGTCACTATTTTTATTAAAAGATGCTTCATTTCTAACTAACAGCTTGAGTATTTTCTCAAGCTGCTAGTTCATTTTCTCATGCTGTTAGTTGTTTTCACTTGATCTGTCAAAGTGTGCAGGGTATTTGGGTAATTTCTCAAATGTGTGTGCGGGACCCATCCTTTTCGAAACCTTTAAAGGTCCCGATTTCGTTCAGTTGTAACTACCAGTTACATATTCTTCTTCCACGGCCTCTTGCTTTCTCTCTGAACGAATCACACATTCTTCTTTCAAACCCTAAACCGTCGTTTCTTCATCAATGGAGTTTGTAAAAGAACACAACTGCCTCCCATACAACCTAAAACACTCTGAACTTCAACCGTTTCATGCAATGATGGATTTCCTCAGGCACTCCCATATCCATTATGCCCTATCCATTAACCCTACTATATACATCTCCCATATTGAACAGTTCTGGAATCATGCATCTGTTCAAACCATCAATGGAGTGCCTACCCTCATATCCAAGATTGATGGAACTGTCATCAATATCACTGAGGAATCCATCAGACATCACTTGCATCTTCAAGATGCCTCAGGTATAACCGACCTATCCCTTCAAGCTTTACATTTTGGTCTTCAAAATATTGGTTATAGGGGTCCTGCTGATTCTTTTACTTTTCTTAAGGCACACTTTTCTCCTAAATGGAAATACCTTGTGCATATTATTCAGCAATGTTTAAGCCCCAAAAGAACTGGTTGGTCTGAGTTTTCTTCAAATATTGCCAATGCCTTAGTGTGCTTTTCTACTGGCCAACAGTTCAATTTTTCTAACATGATTTTTCAGGGGATGTTAAGGCATCATTCCCTAAAGAATGGGAAATTTCTGATGTATCCTAGATTTTTGGCAGAAATTATTGCACACACCTGCACAACTCCACATTTACATAAACGGATACATGTTTCCCATAGGCACTCACTGTCTTCAATCAAAAGGCTGTTAAAGCCAAGTGCCAATTTTGTAAGTATAGATGTTCCATTGCCCTCTGCAATGATGAACATCATTCCAGGAAACAGAGGAGAGGGTCCTGAGCAGACACAGCCCAACATTCCTGCTTCACCCCCAGGACCCCAACCCACTCCTCATGATACACAAACTCCCACTGATCCTTTTGTACAGCCAACACGCCCACTCAGAAACATATACAAAAGAAAAAGGGGACCAGGAGCTCCTTCCTCCTCCTCCCTCAGACAAGAGCCATATATCCCTGTGCAGGAGGACACTTCTGCACAGCATATCCAAAGGGAACCAATTGAGGAAACTCCCATCCTCACTCAGGAGGTGAACATCTCTTCAGAGATTGTTCATATGGGTTCTGTGGCTGGCACTACTGATGTTTCTGCAAAAGAGGCACAGGACAGTGCCAACATCTCTAAGACCACACCCATGGCAACAGCCAGTGTGCAAACACAAGCTGGAAGTCCCCAGAACCAAGAACAGAGGGGCCCAGAAGTCTCTACTTCTGGTATTAATGTCAGTGATAGATCACAAGCACCTCAGGTGTTTTCTGATCTTGAGACAAGTCTGCAACTCATGCTCTTGACGGATCCCAAGCTGAAACCTGTTGTAGCCATGTTGGAATATCAAATGTCCATCATTGCTGCACAGGGGGCTCAAATTTTTGCACTCAAGCAGGCAGAGGCTGCTCAGAATAAAAGAATGGATTATCTTCACAAGGGGTTCACCCTCTGTGGAAATAAAATCGTGAAATTAGAGCAGATGATTCAAACCCACGGGGCAAAGGTTGTAGGTCCTTCTGGCCAAACCAATGCTTCCAAAAAGGGGGAGAATCAGGAGGTTCCCAAATCAGTCCAAGCAGCTCCAACAACAACAGTCCAAGCAGCATCAACAGTTCCATTTTCTAGGCTAGCAGTCCCAACAGCTTCTCAAGCTGTTAGCCTAGAAACTCAAGCTGCTACCCCAAAAGCAACTGGTGTTGTTCTAAGGGAAAGAGTTCAAGCTCCATCAAGTACAGTCCAAGCAACATCCTCTTCTGCAAAAGACAAGGGCAATGGCATCCTTATTGAATCTCCAAAGCACAAATTCTCCTCCAAAGAAGCCCAGATTGCCTTTGATGCTGAAGTTGCCAAGAAATTGGCAGAAGAAATGGACAGAGAATTAGATCAGCAAGCCCAGCCCCCAATAGATGATGATGAGACATTAGGTGATTACCTAAAGGGGTTTGTGGGCAAACAAGGTGAAAAGAAGAGAAAGATGCCAACAGGGCACACCAAGGCTGAGCACAGAAGATTCTTAATCAATTTTGCCTTTGCAGCAGGTATTCCAAAGAAAATGGCTCAGTCCATGACTACTGAAAAGCTGCAAGAGATACATGATAAAGAAATGGAGAAAAGAAAGAAAACAAAAGTCTCCCCAGAAGTTCATCCATCCCAAGAAGTCCAACCATCAAAGAAATCAGTCCAAACTGAAGCTGCTGCCAGTGCACCTGTTCCCACTGATCAAGCTGTTGTTCCTATTCCTTCATCTGTTAAGAGGGTGCTATTTGATCAACAACTACAAAAGGCCATGGAGATAGAGAAGTTGATTGATCAGCATGATTTCACAAAGCCTCAAATCAACTACTGGTTTGCTAAGTCACTGGATGAAAGAGATTTAAGGGTCAAGTTTGTAATAAGGAGAGAGTCTGGACCAGAAGAAGAGTTTGATACATTCTGGCAAATGGTTCAGAAGTTGACCAGGGATGAGCTAATAAAGATGTACAATATAGGGTCTGTTTCACAAGTGAGATCTGCTCTACCACAAGTGAAGCAACTTATCAGAGATCTAAGTTCAGTTGTTGACCCTGAATTTGCAAGAAAAGAGATAGAAGATGCTGAGAAGAAAGGGAAAAAGATCAAGGAAGTTCATATTTTTGTCAAATCCAGGACTTACAGAATCAAATTCACAGATGGGTCTGGTATTTTCTTCAGTCTCGAGTTCTATAATTTTTCAAAAGATATGCTGCTCCAAATAAAATCAGTTAGGATATCTTGTGATAAAGAAGAGATGAAGAGAGAATTTTTGAAGGCTATAGATCAGAAACTTGCACAGTTATAAGTTTTTGAAAGCCTTGGTTTGTAAATAACAGTTTACTTATTCATTTCCATTTTTTTATAGAACTTAAAGTCTTGTGTAAAGAATTTAAGTTAGGAGGAGATTGTTGGGAAATAGTTTAAGTATGTTCAAACTGTTAGTTAGACTTCTCAGACTGTTAGTAGATTTTATATGTAAAACCAAAGTTCATGCTGCTAGTTGAAGAAACTCGAGCTGCCAGTGTAAAAGTTCAAGCTGCCAGAGTAAAACAACTCAAGCTGCTCAGTTCATGCTGTCAAGAGATTCAAGCTGCTCAACAGTTTCATAAACAGAAAGTGCTGATTTTCAGGAAAAGATATCTACATGAAGATTCCAGCATATCTACTATCAGAGAAGTCATTATTCGTCAAGGAAACATATCAAGAAGCAATATAAATACATAGAATAGGTCTTTCTATTATATAGGAGTTTCTGCATATTTTGAGTCTGTAATTGCTTTATTGATAGAGTTTTCATAAGCCTCTAAGGTTGTAAAACCCTAAGAACAGTCTGTGTTCTTCGTCTAATCAAACAGATTAGAGGTGATTGTAATCATTGAATTCAGCAATACAAACAGTCTTGATTACTTCTTGTGTGTTTATTCATTATTGATTCTGAAAGTTTTTGTTAAAATAATTAAGTGTTATTCCGCAAACTTCTTGATTAAACTTTGATTTAAAGCAAGATTATTGATTTATACTCTGATAAATTCAAATCAGTTAGTCTTGGTAATTCAGTTTTAGATCCTGACAAAAAAATTTCAGAAACACAAAAGAAAACAATAACCTAATGACTTTATTAGGAAAAAATAACATGGTGGAACAAAACCACAAAAAACATAAAAACATATCTACTTGTACATATAAAACCCTAAAAAAACAATATACTATAGACATCATGAATTGAGTCATACCAAATTCGTAAAAAAAGAAACATGTAACCCACTAATGCTTAAATACACAAATGCACTTACGTCATTGTCATCATTAAACAATTTTCTATTTCTTAATATCATATTTTACCTTAAGCGATAAAAAACTACATATTTATGACGGATACACGCAGCAGTGCGCGGGCAACCATAACACAAGTTATATATAATTATTATCTAATCATGGATAATTAGTTCTTTATATATTTAATAAATAAAATGGTAATATGTAAAAGTTGCATCCGTTTATTTTATGAATAATTATATATGATTTAATAATCCAATAATTCTATCTCTAACAAAATTTGGATACAAATATAAATTATGAACTTATTTGAACGTCATCTGATTTGCATAAATTTAAATCATGTATAATCATCCATAAAATAAATGGATGTATCTTTTAAATATTACCATTTTATTTATCAAATAAATAAAAGACTAATTATCCATAATTAGATCATAATTATTTATTATTATTCATTTATTTATCACATAAATATTTAATGCAAATATTGTTGTAATAAGTATCAAAAAAATAATATAAATATAGCATAATGTGTTCATTATATATCTGTGACATCTTATAGAAAATGAATTGAGTTTCACGTTGTCATGTTACACTTAAATGGTCGCCCCTATCATACCCCTATAAGGCTATGCATGAAAATATGACATCAAATTTAGGAGTGTGCAAAAAAAACTAAAAACCAATCTGAAACCGAAAAAAAACTAAAAAACCGGAACAAAAAAACCAAACCGTTTGGATTTTGAATTATCAAAAACCAAAAATTTCGGTTTAGTTTTAGTTTGGAGGTCAAATAAACCGGAAAAAACCAAACCGAACTGAAGTTTTATAATTTTTTAAGTTATAAATACTTTTCCTTCATTACATTTCTTTATTTAAGTTTTTTATTAAAAGTTTTAACTAACTATTCAATGTCTAAATTTCATACGAGACTAAAACTCACTTTGAATATCATGATGATTATTGTTGTTGTATTATTATTGCATTTGTATGTTGTCATGATTTCGAATGATAAAATGATTTAATGTCTAAATCTTGTTTGTGAAAGAATGTATTAAGCGTTATATTTTGATTTTATTGTGTTTCGCTTTTTATAAATTTAGTTTCTTTAAAGGTTTGATTAGTTAAAGATAAAGGAAAATTTAATTTAATATATTTTTATTATTGGTAAAAAGTTAAAAGTCACTACTATTATTGGTAAAAATATAAAACGTGTTGCTATTATTGGTAAAAAGATAAAAGTTGTTGGTATTAATGGATGGTAACCTGCTATAGCAGGTTTCCAGGTCAAAAGTTGGTATAATCGGTAAAAAATACAAAAGTTGTTGCTATTAATGATAATAAATAAATAATGTGGGTATAAACGGTAAAACTACAAAAAGTTGTTGCTATTTTTGGCATATAACCCTTTGGTCATATTAGAAAAGTTAATAGGTTGAGGGACCAAAATTGCAAACAAACTATAAATATAAGGACCGTTTTTGCAAAATTGAAAGTTCATGGATCAAATCCAAATTTTTGGACAAACCACATGGACCTTTTTTGTAATTAACTCTTTATAAAATTTAACATTATTAAATTCAATTCATTCACAGACAATTATATAAAAATATATGAACTTAGTGGGTCGAGTAATGAAATATTAATTTATAAGCAACTTCAATAATTCATCAATTAAATAATTTACCAAATCATATCAAATCCAGATATCCATCTAATTAAATAAACAAGAATTCACAGATAATTCATCCAAAAAACAAATGTCCAAATCTGCCCAGTGGTTCTGTACCCTGTATGCCATCTGGTAGTGAAACGTTGCCTGAAACGTATTCACCTGTTGGGTGCCTCCGATCTGGATCTGAGCTTTTAAGGCTGTGAGCAGTGAGGGGTCATTCAACGGCATATTGAAATTTGGGTAGAAAGTGACAAAGATTGTGCCAGCGTTCAAGGTGGTTTGAATTGTACCAATACAAGCATGTTGGTACTCTACAAATCTTGTATCCACTAAAGCTATTCTTGAAAAAGCTGGAAGGCCTTTTCTTCCATGAAAGGTTAGGGCAAGACGGATTGCTCCGAAGTGGATATGGGTGTAACCTTGAGCTATACAGTGACGTGGGAGATCTGATGGGAGAGATAGTGTAACTAAGTGTTCTGCTGAAGAGGCTGGGAGTTGGTAAGAATCAAACTTTGAAGTTTGAACATATTCTTTAACGACTTGATTGGTGGAAGATCCAACCAATTTTTTGACTCGTCTACTGAAAGAATTTGTTCGTCTGGAAAATACACGATAAGGGTCTACGTCGGGCATCTGGGTTAGGGGTATTTTTGATTCGTCTGAAACATAAGATATTTCATATAACTGATCTATCTTAGATGCAGATGAGGAGCGGAAACTGGATGATGACGGGGAGGAGGAAAACAGTTCTGAACTCATAGCTTTGGCTTAATAGAAAAATCTGGCTAAGAAAATAGCAGATCTGAATTTCTTATATAGAAATCTGAATTTCTTTTAGAATCTACCTCAGTTCGAAAGGACTCTACTGCGGTCACCTTGCCGACTTACAATGTCCACACGGAACTCTTTTGGTACGAACTAACAAGCAATTCAGAAACTCATAAGCAATACAAGATCTAAACTATGATCTATACTGGATAGTTCTATAATTCAAGACTAAAAGTTCAACAGTTCTCTGATGTGAAGGATCCGTTAAAACGGCAGTCACAGAGCATAACAACGTGAACAATAGTAAGAATAAGAACACGGGTATAGGTTAGGAACAAGGGGATTGGCTCTGATACCAAGAAGGGGGAGGGGGTTTATGGTTGATCTATACAAGACCAGTAAGACGTTACGGTTACACAAGAATGTGCAGGGTGGTCGGTGATACCTGGTTGGTCGATAACACTCATGGAAAGAGATGGAATATAGAAGAAGAATTCAGCAAACAAACAACACTTAATTTTATTTCTCAAAAAAGTGGTGATCAGAGAGATCTCCTTACAATAGCTTAGTTCACTCAACAAGGTACGAATACAAATGAAAGACTCAACTTCCTTTTATAGACCAAGGAAGCTTATCTAGGAAGATTACATAAGATAAAGGAAATCTAAAACAACCAATCACAACCACATATTACAAACGGATAAGATAAGATGGAATCTTATCTTTTACACATAATAAAGACAAATCTGCCACGTAGGCAGAGCAATTATTCAACCATTATGACGTAAGCGCTTACGTCATCTTCCATTGTCTTTACTCGAACGGATCATTATCAAACGGATTATCTGGAGAATCTACGTGATCAGAATTTTCTGTAAATAATGGAATTAAATGTGTTCTTTTCCAATCATCGTATGCTTCTATCCACTTTGCAGAGACCGGGTCTTCGATACACCAATTATGAAATCCGAGCATAATATGATATGGAATGGATGTTGGGTCTACTCCATTAGCACTTGCCATTGCGAACTTCATATCCATAAACACAGGACTTTCACGATCTGCAGGGATTTTGTCATGCTGATCATGAAAAAATGCTGAAGGGAAGTGGTAAGCAATTGACTGTTCCTGATTTGTATATGACGGTGGTAAGAAGGAAAGTGGTCGTTTGAAAATGACGGTTACGTAGGTCTTCTTGCATGTTGACAGCTTCTTTGCCCATTCATGTGGTAGAAGAAACCACAAGAGCATAGAGAACAAGTTTTTGGCCCTTGGTTGCATATTGTCAAACTGACATTGAAGAATGTATGACAATAATTCATTGGCGTTGAACGAGATTCCGATGGTGTGAGCTTCGAAGAGGTACCAAAAGAAGCATAGAGCCTTTTTGGGAAAACGGAACAAGTCTTCAATATGATAGATGTTCAAGAAAGGATAATCAGGGTGGAACCTAAGCCCTCTCATGAATAAACCATAATTCTTTAATAGAATGGTGAGAAATGTCTTATAGTTTATTGAGGCTCTCTCCGGGAAGGTAAGCTCAGCTATCACTTCTGTAATTTGTTCTGGAAGGGGATGTACCTGGGGAATTTCTGGTTGTGGGGTGACAGATGAGCCAGTCGATGAACCTGCTGCTTGAGGTGCACTGTATGCTTGGCTATGACCTTGAACAGGATTATGAAAAAGGGTATTTCTCAACGGGAGCACCATTGGATGGAGAGCGAAAACTGGTATGATACTTTGGGATATCTTGCCAATTTCGTTCAGTCCTTTGCTGTATTTATACTCCTTCGGGGGTCTGGATAGGAAGTCTGCGAGGACGTTGTCTTTTCCTTTGATGTGCTTAGCAGTAAACTTCCACTGTGAGAACCAATTAGACCACCTCAAAAGCTGTGCCTGTGGAAGCATCTTTCTTTTGAACTGGAGCATCCGCGGAAATGATGACATATCCATCTCTACTTGGAACTCGTGCCCTATCAAGTGGAACTGGAACTTTTCTATTCCTCTTTTGACAGCGAGAATCTCTTTGAACGTAGAGTGGTAATGCTTCTCAGAATCTTTGAACGTGCCACTTTTATAACCACATACTTCTCTGGCATTATTCTCGTTGAGGACGATTAAGACAGCTGCCCAATGTTCGTCGCTTGCGTCTGTCTGAAGGATTCTTTTTTCTGACGAAGTGGGAATCTTCAGAGGGGGCATCTTGTCAGCTAGCTGCTTTATAGCCTTGACAGCTAGGGTCTGTTCCGAAGACCACTGTGAGGGATTCCTTTTCAACATGGGGAATAGGTGTTTTGTATGATCAGATAATTTTGGTAAAAAATCTGCCATATAATTCACTAATCCAAGAAACTGTTGAATCTGCTTTTGGCTCGTTAGTGTGTCTGGGAACTTATGAAGTTCTTGCGAAACATGTGGCTGGGGTTGATACTTGCCATCTGATATTTTCATTCCAAGGAAATCAATTGTAGTAACACCAATTTCCATTTTCTTTTCTGATAGCATAATACCATACTTGGTTATCAAAGCATGAAACTTTGATAGCAGCTCCACATGTGAGTCGTTGTCTTTTGAAAACAACAGAATATCATCAATGTAAACCAGAACGTTAGATAAAATTGGTTCAAAAATCTTTACCATAGCTTTCTGAAAAGCAGACGGTGTGTTTTTTAAACCAAACGGCATAACTTTCCACTGGTAATGATGATCAGGGATGCAGAAGGCTGTCTTTGGCCTATCTTCAGGACGAATACCTAATTGCCAAAATCCGGACTTTAGATCAAACTTGGACAGGACTTTAGCGTTTGCCAATGACTGAAACAATGCCTTCTTTTGTGGGAGAGGAAACTTGTCATCTGCCAAAAAATGGTTTAGCGGTTGATAGTTGATGACTAGTCTTAGCTTTCCTCTGACTTGTTCACTACGTTTGTTTACGTAGAATGCTTCACACGCCCATGGGGAATTCGTATGCTCAATAATTCCTTGGTCAACGAGTTGACCGCATTCTTCAATTGCAAGCTGGTAATGATCTGGATTCATTCCTGGGTGACTTGCTTTTGTGGGGTTAACATCCTCATTCTGTTTGAACGGTAGCGTAACAAAGAATGACTCGTTAAGCCATAGGGGTGATGAATGCTTTTTCAGGAACTCTGTGTGTGTCGAAGCGCATGAGGTTTGGACAATCTGCTGCTTCAAGGATTCGAGAGTAGGAGTAACCATCATATGAAGTTTAGGGATTGTACTCCATGGATTCATGAAACTTTTGTAGCTTAATCCTTGAGGTGTCCACTTCAGATTTGGTAGCTTTGAAAGCAAATCAAATCCGATGAGCATATCTTTGCCATGAGAGCTTGATCCTAGCAGCTTGTGTTTGATTACGCATTTGGGGAAAAGACGTATGTATATAGGGATACTGATTTTGTCAATCACAAACTTTTCTCCATTAGCAGCTAAGAAGGTTTGCTCGTGTGGTCTCCAATAACTCGTTGGTAAGATCTTTGGATCTAGAATGGAGACTGCTGAACCAGTGTCGAACAGTGCTACGACTGGTATTGGCTTTGCGTATGCTGACGTCAGAAGATGAACTTTGGCAATGGGGACTGGTTGACTTTGTTGTAATGGCAAGACATGAGGTGCATGACTAACCATAAACAAACCTGTATCAGAGTAATCTGATGACTCTGAATCTGTTGAGTCTTCATCTGATGAACTATAAGAATAACGTAATGTGCATAACGTTCTGTCATTTGGTTCATCATCAAGAGAGTAGACTGACTCAATATCAGAGACGTCAACTGGCTCTATCTTGTTGAGAGTCTGCAACAGTGCCATTGATCTTCTTTTATCTGGACAGTGTTTAGCGAAATGTCCTCTCTTGTTACATACGTAACACTTATCTGAATTTCTGCCTCGTTTGAATTTCCTTCTCAGGAACTTCCATTTCTTCTTTGGCTTGAAATTCTTCTTCCTGTGAGAATCAAAAGATTTAGAAAATCTTTTGGAGTGTGACTTCCTCTTTGTATGAGAACAATCACACGATGACTTGTCTTTGCACTTGATCTGCAGATGTTTGTCATCACATGCTTTGCCTAGTCGTTTTCCAGTTTTCTCAAACTCTACCAGGAATTTTTTCTGGTTGCAAAGCTTGGCTAGAGTATTGAGAATGAGTTGATACAACTCACCAAGAGAGGTTTGTGCAACTGTTGCGTTCCTTGATTCAAGAAATCTGTATGCCTCATTTCCAAGTGATTCAGGGAATGAATTCAAGAATACCTGTTTGAGGTTAACATCATCTATTCCTTGAAGACAATAGAATCTTTCAGACATTCTATTGTAGTGCTTTTCAAGATCTTTTTTGAGGAAGGAACAGCATTTCATTTTGAGGAATTCTTCTCTTGCGTGTATCGTATGCTCAACTGGATTGCCAATGAATTCTGAGTAGATGACACTCATGAATTCTTCAGGAGATTGAGACTGATGCATCTGTAATTGGCGATACTCTCCAAGACTGAGATACCAGTCACGGAGTCTTCCCTGGAGTCTGGTTGCAAATCTTCTTAAGACCATGTCTATGGTGTAAAACTGAAGTTCTGCAGACATCCAAGTTAGCATTTCCACACTTCTTTCTCTCCATCTTGATGGAGGGATATCATCAAATGTGAACTGCTGTTTAGTATCTGATTTTGGTGGATTCTGTCTCCTGGGTGGCATTTCTTGCGTTTCTGATTCTCCTGAGTCGCTGTCACTAACCACATTCTGGACAGTCGATTCATCTTCGTCGTTTCCTGCCATGAACAAATGTTCAAATGCTTCAGAAGGATCGAAATCCTCGTCTGGTTGGGGAGATACTGGCATGACAAAGGATGGTGTTGGTGGAGAATCTTCACAGAGGTTCTTGAGGAATGTCGTAACTGGGTTACCAATTACAAGAACTTGTGGGTCTTTTGAAGAGGGTGTAGCCTTGTCTTCAGATGACTTCCCGTAAGAAGTAGTTGGCTTGTCTGGCAATGCTACAGCTTTTGCTTTTCCTTTTGCCTTGTTTTTAATCTGGGTTTGTTCTTTTTCCCATAATGCCAACGATGGTGATCTTTGAGATGAAAGTTGTGGGATTGGCTGTGGGTCAAACGATGTACTGACAAAAGGTGTAGATGGTAGTCTCCAAGGGTCATCAGCAAGAGTTACTAATCTCTTTTGTTTATGTTGTTTCTCAAGGTCAAGTAACTGAATCTTGAGAGACTTCATTTCTGCTTCTTTCTTTAAGAGAGAGGTTGCTAGTGATGAACTTCGTACAATCTGGAGAAGTTCATTATGAAGGTTTTGGATCTTGATTCTTACTTCACTTATCAAGGCATCCAATGTTTTCATCTTGGAGGACAATACTTCCTGGTTTTTTGCCATCTTGGTTTGTTGAGACAGGATCTGGGTAAGAACCTTGTTTTGTGCAACAGCATTTTCACTTTGCCAATTCAAGGTCTTTTCTGCAGCACTGACTGCATTCGTGACACCAGCTGAATTTATGGTTGTTGGGTTTTTAACCTTCCAATCATGTTTCGTTCTTTGTTCTTGATGATCAAAAGAACTTAACGGAGGAAATTCAGCATTGTACTGTTCTGCCTGTCTGGAAGATGAAGGATCTGGCAAAACCATGTTGCATCCATCTATTGGTGGAGGTGGATGAACCTTCTTTTCTTTGTGGATGATGGATAAAGCCTTCTGGTAATATGGGGGGAGATTTGGTGGCGGAGGTTTGTTACATGGGTTGGTGGTGGATGGAGGTTTGGCTGGCGAGTCTCCGTAAATGACGTAATAGTCATATTTACCTGATGGTTCACCAAGTAGTCCAACAGAAGGGTCTCCTTCTTCGTATCTTTTCCTTAGTTTCCGTTGAGAAAGTTTCTCTTTCTTAGGCATATCTTCATCCATGGAAACTCTGTAATGTTCTTCCAGGCAATCTTTACAGTTGCATACATCGTACCTTGTTGAGTGAACTAAGCTATTGTAAGGAGATCTCTCTGATCACCACTCTTTTGAGAAATAAAATTAAGTGTTGTTTGCTGAATTCTTCTTCTATATTCCATCTCTTTCCATGAGTGTTATCGACCAACCAGGTATCACCGACCACCCTGCACCTTCTTGTGTAACCGTAACGTCTTACTGGTCTTGTATAGATCAGCCATAAACCCCCTCCCCTCTCTTGGTATCAGAGCCACCATCTTAGTTCGTACCAAAAGAGTTCCGTGTGGACATTGTAAGTCGGCAAGGTGACCGCAGTAGAGTCCTTTCGAACTGAGGTAGATTCTAAAAGAAATTCAGATTTCTATATAAGAAATTCAGATCTGCTATTTTCTTAGCCAGATTTTTCTATTAAGCCAAAGCTATGAGTTCAGAACTGTTTTCCTCCTCCCCGTCATCATCCAGTTTCCGCTCCTCATCTGCATCTATAGATCAGTTATATGAAATATCTTATGTTTCAGACGAATCAAAAATACCCCTAACCCAGATGCCCGACGTAGACCCTTACCGTGTATTTTCCAGACGAACAAATTCTTTCAGTAGACGAGTCAAAAAATTGGTTGGATCTTCCACCAATCAAGTCGTTAAAGAATATGTTCAAACTTCAAAGTTTGATTCTTACCAACTCCCAGCCTCTTCAGCGGAACACTTAGTTACACTATCTCTCCCATCAGATCTCCCACGTCACTGTATAGCTCAAGGTTACACCCATATCCACTTCGGAGCAATCCGTCTTGCCCTAACCTTTCATGGAAGAAAAGGCCTTCCAGCTTTTTCAAGAATAGCTTTAGTGGATACAAGATTTGTAGAGTACCAACATGCTTGTATTGGTACAATTCAAACCACCTTGAACGCTGGCACAATCTTTGTCACTTTCTACCCAAATTTCAATATGCCGTTGAATGACCCCTCACTGCTCACAGCCTTAAAAGCTCAGATCCAGATCGGAGGCACCCAACAGGTGAATACGTTTCAGGCAACGTTTCACTACCAGATGGCATACAGGGTACAGAACCACTCACTAGACATTATGGTTCCAGGAAGAGACAACTCAGGAGATGCTTTACTCCTTGAGATAGATTCAAAGGCGACGCCAACATGTACCTATGTCCCGAGGCAGTTGTCCAGAGAAGAACTGGTAAAACTTTTGCCAGAAAAATGGATAACAAATTACGAACAGATCCATCAAGCACCGGTACAAACCACCATGGCTCCTGATTTTATCAGACATGAAAACGGACAAGTAGAAGTCAAGTTTTCACCTGCACAAGCAGCAGAGCCACCATCGGTCTTTCCTACTGTCAATATGGTCTCTCCAGCCTTACCTACATCAGATCACATATGGTATGATGTATGCAACTGTAAAGATTGCCTGGAAGAACATTACAGAGTTTCCATGGATGAAGATATGCCTAAGAAAGAGAAACTTTCTCAACAGAAACTAAGGAAAAGATACGAAGAAGGAGACCCTTCTGTTGGACTACTTGGTGAACCATCAGGTAAATATGACTATTACGTCATTTACGGAGACTCGCCAGCCAAACCTCCATCCACCACCAACCCATGTAACAAACCTCCGCCACCAAATCTCCCCCCATATTACCAGAAGGCTTTATCCATCATCCACAAAGAAAAGAAGGTTCATCCACCTCCACCAATAGATGGATGCAACATGGTTTTGCCAGATCCTTCATCTTCCAGACAGGCAGAACAGTACAACGCTGAATTTCCTCCGTTAAGTTCTTTTGATCATCCAGAACAAAGAACGAAACATGATTGGAAGGTTAAAAACCCAACAACCATAAATTCAGCTGGTGTCACGAATACAGTCAGTGCTGCAGAAAAGACCTTGAATTGGCAAAGTGAAAATGCTGTTGCACAAAACAAGGTTCTTACCCAGATCCTGTCTCAACAAACCAAGATGGCAAAAAACCAGGAAGTATTGTCCTCCAAGATGAAAACATTGGATGCCTTGATAAGTGAAGTAAGAATCAAGATCCAAAACCTTCATAATGAACTTCTCCAGATAGTACGAAGTTCATCACCAGCAACCTCTCTCTTAAAGAAAGAAGCAGAAATGAAGTCTCTCAAGATTCAGTTACTTGACCTTGAGAAACAACATAAACAAAAGAGATTAGTAACTCTTGCTGATGACCCTTGGAGACTACCATCTACACCTTTTGTCAGTACATCGTTTGACCCACAGCCAATCCCACAACTTTCATCTCAAAGATCACCATCGTTGGCATTATGGGAAAAAGAACAAACCCAGATTAGAAACAAGGCAAAAGGAAAAGCAAAAGCTGTAGCATTGCCAGACAAGCCAAGTACTTCTTACGGGAAGTCATCTGAAGACAAGGCTACACCCTCTTCAAAAGACCCACAAGTTCTTGTAATTGGTAACCCAGTTACGACATTCCTCAAGAACCTCTGTGAAGATTCTCCACCAACACCATCCTTTGTCATGCCAGTATCTCCCCAACCAGACGAGGATTTCGATCCTTCTGAAGCATTTGAACATTTGTTCATGGCAGGAAACGACGAAGATGAATCGAATGTCCAGAATGTGGTTAGTGACAGCGACTCAGGAGAATCAGAAACGCAAGAAATGCCACCCAGGAGACAGAATCCACCAAAATCAGATACTAAACAGCAGTTCACATTTGATGATATCCCTCCATCAAGATGGAGAGAAAGAAGTGTGGAAATGCTAACTTGGATGTCTGCAGAACTTCAGTTTTACACCATAGACATGGTCTTAAGACGATTTGCAACCAGACTCCAGGGAAGACTCCGTGACTGGTATCTCAGTCTTGGAGAGTATCGCCAATTACAGATGCATCAGTCTCAATCTCCTGAAGAATTCATGAGTGTCATCTACTCAGAATTCATTGGCAATCCAGTTGAGCATACGATACACGCAAGAGAAGAATTCCTCAAAATGAAATGCTGTTCCTTCCTCAAAAAAGATCTTGAAAAGCACTACAATAGAATGTCTGAAAGATTCTATTGTCTTCAAGGAATAGATGATGTTAACCTCAAACAGGTATTCTTGAATTCATTCCCTGAATCACTTGGAAATGAGGCATACAGATTTCTTGAATCAAGGAACGCAACAGTTGCACAAACCTCTCTTGGTGAGTTGTATCAACTCATTCTCAATGCTCTAGCCAAGCTTTGCAACCAGAAAAAATTCCTGGTAGAGTTTGAGAAAACTGGAAAACGACTAGGCAAAGCATGTGATGACAAACATCTGCAGATCAAGTGCAAAGACAAGTCATCGTGTGATTGTTCTCATACAAAGAGGAAGTCACACTCCAAAAGATTTTCTAAATCTTTTGATTCTCACAGGAAGAAGAATTTCAAGCCAAAGAAGAAATGGAAGTTCCTGAGAAGGAAATTCAAACGAGGCAGAAATTCAGATAAGTGTTACGTATGTAACAAGAGAGGACATTTCGCTAAAAACTGTCCAGATAAAAGAAGATCAATGGCACTGTTGCAGACTCTCAACAAGATAGAGCCAGTTGACGTCTCTGATATTGAGTCAGTCTACTCTCTTGATGATGAACCAAATGACAGAACGTTATGCACATTACGTTATTCTTATAGTTCATCAGATGAAGACTCAACGGATTCAGAGTCATCAGATTACTCTGATACAGGTTTGTTTATGGTTAGTCATGCACCTCATGTCTTGCCATTACAACAAAGTCAACCAGTCCCCATTGCCAAAGTTCATCTTCTGACGTCAGCATACGCAAAGCCAATACCAGTCGTAGCACTGTTCGACACTGGTTCAGCAGTCTCCATTCTAGATCCAAAGATCTTACCAACGAGTTATTGGAGACCACACGAGCAAACCTTCTTAGCTGCTAATGGAGAAAAGTTTGTGATTGACAAGATCAGTATCCCTATATACATACGTCTTTTCCCCAAATGCGTAATCAAACACAAGCTGCTAGGATCAAGCTCTCATGGCAAAGATATGCTCATCGGATTTGATTTGCTTTCAAAGCTACCAAATCTGAAGTGGACACCTCAAGGATTAAGCTACAAAAGTTTCATGAATCCATGGAGTACAATTCCTGAAACTCTCATCCTTATGATGGTTACTCCTTACTCTCGAATGTTCAAACTCACCCAGGAATGAATCCAGATCATTACCAGCTTGCAATTGAAGAATGCGGTCAACTCGTTCCAAGGAATTATTGAGCCTACGAATTCCCCATGGGCGTGTGAAGCATTCTACGTAAACAAACGTAGTGAACAAGTCAGAGGAAAGCTAAGACTAGTCATCAACTATCAACCGCTAAACCATTTTTTAGCAGATGACAAGTTTCCTCTCCCACAAAAGAAGGCATTGTTTCAGTCATTGGCAAACGCTAAAGTCCTGTCCAAGTTTGATCTAAAGTCCGGATTTTGGCAATTAGGTATTCGTCCTGAAGATAGGCCAAAGACAGCCTTCTGCATCCCTGATCATCATTACCAGTGGAAAGTTATGCCGTTTGGTTTAAAAAACGCACCGTCTGCTTTTCAGAAAGCTATGGTAAAGATTTTTGAACCAATTTTATCTAACGTTCTGGTTTACATTGATGATATTCTGTTGTTTTCAAAAGACAACGATTCACATGTGGAGCTGCTATCAAAGTTTCATGCTTTGATAACCAAGTATGGTATTATGCTATCAGAAAAGAAAATGGAAATTGGTGTTACTACAATTGATTTCCTTGGAATGAAAATATCAGATGGCAAGTATCAACCCCAGCCACATGTTTCGCAAGAACTTCATAAGTTCCCAGACACACTAACGAGCCAAAAGCAGATTCAACAGTTTCTTGGATTAGTGAATTATATGGCAGATTTTTTACCAAAATTATCTGATCATACAAAACACCTATTCCCCATGTTGAAAAAGAATCCCTCACAGTGGTCTTCGGAACAGACCCTAGCTGTCAAGGCTATAAAGCAGCTAGCTGACAAGATGCCCCCTCTGAAGATTCCCACTTCGTCAGAAAAAAGAATCCTTCAGACAGACGCAAGCGACGAACATTGGGCAGCTGTCTTAATCGTCCTCAACGAGAATAATGCCAGAGAAGTATGTGGTTATAAAAGTGGCACGTTCAAAGATTCTGAGAAGCATTACCACTCTACGTTCAAAGAGATTCTCGCTGTCAAAAGAGGAATAGAAAAGTTCCAGTTCCACTTGATAGGGCACGAGTTCCAAGTAGAGATGGATATGTCATCATTTCCGCGGATGCTCCAGTTCAAAAGAAAGATGCTTCCACAGGCACAGCTTTTGAGGTGGTCTAATTGGTTCTCACAGTGGAAGTTTACTGCTAAGCACATCAAAGGAAAAGACAACGTCCTCGCAGACTTCCTATCCAGACCCCCGAAGGAGTATAAATACAGCAAAGGACTGAACGAAATTGGCAAGATATCCCAAAGTATCATACCAGTTTTCAGTATCCATCCAATGGCGGAACAGAAAGAGCAACAACATGACATGCCACAAGAAGAAGGATCATCGTCCATCACCGCACAACTAGATCAACTCCAAATATCTGATCTCCCAGAGCAAATTACTGAAATCATTGCTGAGCTCACATTCAAGGAAAGGGCTACCCTAAATTACGAAACCTTTTTAACTGTTTTACTGAGAAATCATGGAGCGGTTATCAAAGGATTAATGTTTCACCCAGACTACCCATTTCTTAGCATTTTCTACATTCATGACCTATACAGCCTACCCAAAGAAGCCCTCTGTTTCTTTTGGTACCTATTCGAAACATATGCCATAGGATTATCTTTTCACATGCTCAAGCTGATGGCCTACATCTTTCATTGCCAGAAAGGACAGGCTCCCGAGAGTGCAAAGAATTTATTCTCTATGTTGCTATGGTTCCAAACACCGGAAGAGTGGGTAGAGTTATTGTCTGAATGCTCAAAAACATATGCTACCATTGTCTTCAAAAGACCGGCTAAATTTATGTCACCAACTACAGCACAGCAAGGTCAAGCGCTAGTATCCCATTCTCCGAAAGTTGTCATCCATGACGGTCATGATATAAATCCTGTCTATGCTGATAGTCAACTTTACATGTTCATGAGAGAGTATATGGCGCAGATAAATGGAGTATGCCCAGGATCTATACCACTAGACATAATGGTTGCAGGAAACTGTTGGTCTTTAGACCATCCTGTATCATCAAAATGGATCGAGGCATTTGAGCACTGGATAAATAAAAATGATGAGCAAAGGTCAGATTCAGATTCGGACTATGGAGATTTAAATTTCACTGTGCATTACGCTCCATGGAATCTTCAAGACGAAGAAAATCCAGATAGTCCCCACTATGATCCATATGAAGACGATCCATCACATCCAGATTCTCGGTGGAAATGACGTAAGCGCTTACGTCATAATGGTTGAATAATTGCTCTGCCTACGTGGCAGATTTGTCTTTTTTATGTGTAAAAGATAAGATTCCATCTTATCTTATCCGTTTGTAATGTGTGGTTGTGATTGGTTGTTTTAGATTTCCTTTATCTTATGTAATCTTCCTAGATAAGCTTCCTTGGTCTATAAAAGGAAGTGGAGTCTTTCATTTGTATTCGTACCTTGTTGAGTGAACTAAGCTATTGTAAGGAGATCTCTCTGATCACCACTCTTTTGAGAAATAAAATTAAGTGTTGTTTGCTGAATTCTTCTTCTATATTCCATCTCTTTCCATGAGTGTTATCGACCAACCAGGTATCACCGACCACCCTGCACCTTCTTGTGTAACCGTAACGTCTTACTGGTCTTGCATAGATCAGCCATAAACCCCCTCCCCTCTCTTGGTATCAGAGACAATCCCCTTGTTCCTAACCTATACCCGTGTTCTTATTCTTACTATTGTTCACGTTGTTATGCTCTGTGACTGCCGTTTTAACGGATCCTTCACATCAGAGAACTGTTGAACTTTTAGTCTTGAATTATAGAACTATCCAGTATAGATCATAGTTTAGATCTTGTATTGCTTATGAGTTTCTGAATTGCTTGTTAGTTCGTACCAAAAGAGTTCCGTGTGGACATTGTAAGTCGGCAAGGTGACCGCAGTAGAGTCCTTTCGAACTGAGGTAGATTCAAAGCTATCAAGCACCGGTACAAACCACCATGGCTCCTGATTTTATCAGACATGAAAACGGACAAGTAGAAGTCAAGTTTTCACCTGCACAAGCAGCAGAGCCACCATCGGTCTTTCCTACTGTCAATATGGTCTCTCCAGCCTTACCTACATCAGATCACATATGGTATGATGTATGCAACTGTAAAGATTGCCTGGAAGAACATTACAGAGTTTCCATGGATGAAGATATGCCTAAGAAAGAGAAACTTTCTCAACGGAAACTAAGGAAAAGATACGAAGAAGGAGACCCTTCTGTTGGACTACTTGGTGACCCATCAGGTAAATATGACTATTACGTCATTTACGGAGACTCGCCAGCCAAACCTCCATCCACCACCAACCCATGTAACAAACCTCCGCCACCAAATCTCCCCCCATATTACCAGAAGGCTTTATCCATCATCCACAAAGAAAAGAAGGTTCATCCACCTCCACCAATAGATGGATGCAACATGGTTTTGCCAGATCCTTCATCTTCCAGACAGGCAGAACAGTACAACGCTGAATTTCCTCCGTTAAGTTCTTTTGATCATCCAGAACAAAGAACGAAACATGATTGGAAGGTTAAAAACCCAACAACAATAAATTCAGCTGGTGTCACGAATGCAGTCAGTGCTGCAGAAAAGACCTTGAATTGGCAAAGTGAAAATGCTGTTGCACAAAACAAGGTTCTTACCCAGATCCTGTCTCAACAAACCAAGATGGCAAAAAACCAGGAAGTATTGTCCTCCAAGATGAAAACATTGGATGCCTTGATAAGTGAAGTAAGAATCAAGATCCAAAACCTTCATAATGAACTTCTCCAGATTGTACGAAGTTCATCACCAGCAACCTCTCTCTTAAAGAAAGAAGCAGAAATGAAGTCTCTCAAGATTCAGTTACTTGACCTTGAGAAACAACATAAACAAAAGAGATTAGTAACTCTTGCTGATGACCCTTGGAGACTACCATCTACACCTTTTGTCAGTACATCGTTTGACCCACAGCCAATCCCACAACTTTCATCTCAAAGATCACCATCGTTGGCATTATGGGAAAAAGAACAAACCCAGATTAAAAACAAGGCAAAAGGAAAAGCAAAAGCTGTAGCATTGCCAGACAAGCCAAGTACTTCTTACGGGAAGTCATCTGAAGACAAGGCTACACCCTCTTCAAAAGACCCACAAGTTCTTGTAATTGGTAACCGAGTTACGACATTCCTCAAGAACCTCTGTGAAGATTCTCCACCAACACCATCCTTTGTCATGCCAGTATCTCCCCAACCAGACGAGGATTTCGATCCTTCTGAAGCATTTGAACATTTGTTCATGGCAGGAAACGACGAAGATGAATCGACTGTCCAGAATGTGGTTAGTGACAGCGACTCAGGAGAATCAGAAACGCAAGAAATGCCACCCAGGAGACAGAATCCACCAAAATCAGATACTAAACAGCAGTTCACATTTGATGATATCCCTCCATCAAGATGGAGAGAAAGAAGTGTGGAAATGCTAACTTGGATGTCTGCAGAACTTCAGTTTTACACCATAGACATGGTCTTAAGACGATTTGCAACCAGACTCCAGGGAAGACTCCGTGACTGGTATCTCAGTCTTGGAGAGTCTCGCCAATTACAGATGCATCAGTCTCAATCTCCTGAAGAATTCATGAGTGTCATCTACTCAGAATTCATTGGCAATCCACTTGAGCATACGATACACGCAAGAGAAGAATTCCTCAAAATGAAATGCTGTTCCTTCCTCAAAAAAGATCTTGAAAAGCACTACAATAGAATGTCTGAAAGATTCTATTGTCTTCAAGGAATAGATGATGTTAACCTCAAACAGGTATTCTTGAATTCATTCCCTGAATCACTTGGAAATGAGGCATACAGATTTCTTGAATCTAGGAACGCAACAGTTGCACAAACCTCTCTTGGTGAGTTGTATCAACTCATTCTCAATGCTCTAGCCAAGCTTTGCAACCAGAAAAAATTCCTGGTAGAGTTTGAGAAAACTGGAAAACGACTAGGCAAAGCATGTGATGACAAACATCTGCAGATCAAGTGCAAAGACAAGTCATCGTGTGATTGTTCTCATACAAAGAGGAAGTCACACTCCAAAAGATTTTCTAAATCTTTTGATTCTCACAGGAAGAAGAATTTCAAGCCAAAGAAGAAATGGAAGTTCCTGAGAAGGAAATTCAAACGAGGCAGAAATTCAGATAAGTGTTACGTATGTAACAAGAGAGGACATTTCGCTAAAAACTGTCCAGATAAAAGAAGATCAATGGCACTGTTGCAGACTCTCAACAAGATAGAGCCAGTTGACATCTCTGATATTGAGTCAGTCTACTCTCTTGATGATGAACCAAATGACAGAACGTTATGCACATTACGTTATTCTTATAGTTCATCAGATGAAGACTCAACAGATTCAGAGTCATCAGATTACTCTGATACAGGTTTGTTTATGGTTAGTCATGCACCTCATGTCTTGCCATTACAACAAAGTCAACCAGTCCCCATTGCCAAAGTTCATCTTCTGACGTCAGCATACGCAAAGCCAATACCAGTCGTAGCACTGTTCGACACTGGTTCAGCAGTCTCCATTCTAGATCCAAAGATCTTACCAACGAGTTATTGGAGACCACACGAGCAAACCTTCTTAGCTGCTAATGGAGAAAAGTTTGTGATTGACAAGATCAGTATCCCTATATACATACGTCTTTTCCCCAAATGCGTAATCAAACACAAGCTGCTAGGATCAAGCTCTCATGGCAAAGATATGCTCATCGGATTTGATTTGCTTTCAAAGCTACCAAATCTGAAGTGGACACCTCAAGGATTAAGCTACAAAAGTTTCATGAATCCATGGAGTACAATCCCTAAACTTCATATGATGGTTACTCCTACTCTCGAATCCTTGAAGCAGCAGATTGTCCAAACCTCATGCGCTTCGACACACACAGAGTTCCTGAAAAAGCATTCATCACCCCTATGGCTTAACGAGTCATTCTTTGTTACGCTACCGTTCAAACAGAATGAGGATGTTAACCCCACAAAAGCAAGTCACCCAGGAATGAATCCAGATCATTACCAGCTTGCAATTGAAGAATGCGGTCAACTCGTTGACCAAGGAATTATTGAGCATACGAATTCCCCATGGGCGTGTGAAGCATTCTACGTAAACAAACGTAGTGAACAAGTCAGAGGAAAGCTAAGACTAGTCATCAACTATCAACCGCTAAACCATTTTTTGGCAGATGACAAGTTTCCTCTCCCACAAAAGAAGGCATTGTTTCAGTCATTGGCAAACGCTAAAGTCCTGTCCAAGTTTGATCTAAAGTCCGGATTTTGGCAATTAGGTATTCGTCCTGAAGATAGGCCAAAGACAGCCTTCTGCATCCCTGATCATCATTACCAGTGGAAAGTTATGCCGTTTGGTTTAAAAACGCACCGTCTGCTTTTCAGAAAGCTATGGTAAAGATTTTTGAACCAATTTTATCTAACGTTCTGGTTTACATTGATGATATTCTGTTGTTTTCAAAAGACAACGACTCACATGTGGAGCTGCTATCAAAGTTTCATGCTTTGATAACCAAGTATGGTATTATGCTATCAGAAAAGAAAATGGAAATTGGTGTTACTACAATTGATTTCCTTGGAATGAAAATATCAGATGGCAAGTATCAACCCCAGCCACATGTTTCGCAAGAACTTCATAAGTTCCCAGACACACTAACGAGCCAAAAGCAGATTCAACAGTTTCTTGGATTAGTGAATTATATGGCAGATTTTTTACCAAATCTATCTGATCATACAAAACACCTATTCCCCATGTTGAAAAAGAATCCCTCACAGTGGTCTTCGGAACAGACCCTAGCTGTCAAGGCTATAAAGCAGCTAGCTGACAAGATGCCCCCTCTGAAGATTCCCACTTCGTCAGAAAAAAGAATCCTTCAGACAGACGCAAGCGACGAACATTGGGCAGCTGTCTTAATCGTCCTCAACGAGAATAATGCCAGAGAAGTATGTGGTTATAAAAGTGGCACGTTCAAAGATTCTGAGAAGCATTACCACTCTACGTTCAAAGAGATTCTCGCTGTCAAAAGAGGAATAGAAAAGTTCCAGTTCCACTTGATAGGGCACGAGTTCCAAGTAGAGATGGATATGTCATCATTTCCGCGGATGCTCCAGTTCAAAAGAAAGATGCTTCCACAGGCACAGCTTTTGAGGTGGTCTAATTGGTTCTCACAGTGGAAGTTTACTGCTAAGCACATCAAAGGAAAAGACAACGTCCTCGCAGACTTCCTATCCAGACCCCCGAAGGAGTATAAATACGGCAAAGGACTAAACGAAATTGGCAAGATATCCCAAAGTATCATACCAGTTTTCAGTATCCATCCAATGGCGGAACGGAAAGAGCAACAACATGACATGCCACAAGAAGAAGGATCATCGTCCATCACCGCACAACTAGATCAACTCCAAATATCTGATCTCCCAGAGCAAATTACTGAAATCATTGCTGAGCTCACATTCAAGGAAAGGGCTACCCTAAATTACGAAACCTTTTTAACTGTTTTACTGAGAAATCATGGAGCGGTTATCAAAGGATTAAATGGAGTATGCCCAGGATCTATACCACTAGACATAATGGTTGCAGGAAACTGTTGGTCTTTAGACCATCCTGTATCATCAAAATGGATCGAGGCATTTGAGCATTGGATAAATAAAAATGATGAGCAAAGGTCAGATTCAGATTCGGACTATGGAGATTTAAATTTCACTGTGCATTACGATCCATGGAATCTTCAAGACGAAGAAAATCCAGATAGTCCCCACTATGATCCATATGAAGATGATCCATCACATCCAGATTCTCGGTGGAAATGACGTAAGCGCTTACGTCATAATGGTTGAATAATTGCTCTGCCTACGTGGCAGATTTGTCTTTATTATGTGTAAAAGATAAGATTCCATCTTATCTTATCCATTTGTAATGTGTGGTTGTGATTGGTTGTTTTAGATTTCCTTTATCTTATGTAATCTTCCTAGATAAGCTTCCTTGGTCTATAAAAGGAAGTTGAGTCTTTCATTTGTATTCGTACCTTGTTGAGTGAACTAAGCTATTGTAAGGAGATCTCTCTGATCACCACTCTTTTGAGAAATAAAATTAAGTGTTGTTTGCTGAATTCTTCTTCTATATTCCATCTCTTTCCATGAGTGTTACCGACCAACCAGGTATCACCGACCACCCTGCACCTTCTTGTGTAACCGTAACGTCTTACTGGTCTTGTATAGATCAGCCATAAACCCCCTCCCCTCCCTTTGGTATCAAAGCCAATCCCCTTGTTCCTAACCTATACCCGTGTTCTTATTCTTACTATTGTTCACGTTGTTATGCTCTGTGACTGCCGTTTTAACGGATCCTTCACATCAGAGAACTGTTGAACTTTTAGTCTTGAATTATAGAACTATCCAGTGTAGATCATAGTTTAGATCTTGTATTGCTTATGAGTTTTTGAATTTCTTGTTAGTTCGTACCAAAAGAGTTCTGTGTGGACATTGTAAGTCGGCAAGGTGACCGCAGTAGAGTCCTTTCGAACTGAGGTAGATTCTAAAAGAAATTCAGATTTCTATATAAGAAATTCAGATCTGCTATTTTCTTAGCCAGATTTT
>JAANYP010000310.1:0-2500 GCA_020465985.1 Centrapalus pauciflorus
AGAAACCTTCTCCAAGGTCAAAGCATTCACCATAGAATTCCACCACATTACTGCGTCTTTAGTGAACATTGCAGTGGCGGACCATATCCTTCTCAGCAACATCACCCAGTCCATTGAACTCCACTGCTCCATTTCCCTTGAAGTCCTTAAACCGACAACCTCTGGGCTTATTAGATGACCCAGTGTTGTCATCTTGCTCGTCATTGTTTCCTCCCTCCTTTTCCTTATTCTTCCTTTTGTCTTCTCTTCGCTTAGCTTCGGCCTCATCTCGAGCCCGAAACTGATCTTGAATCATCCGATTTTGCTCAGCCATCATGGCTAGCATCATTTCTCTCGTCTCTTCTGGTGTCATTCCTTAATATTTAAATCCATCCAAAACTCATATTTAAATCTCACCATATAGTGTGTTATCCATCTCAAATAACCCTTCATTATATACCTTAATATGGTACCAAAAATTTCCCAAAAGTATGTTTATTTGACCATAATTTCGGGTCCATTTAAACCCATCCAAATTACCCAAAAAAAATGAAAGAACTCGCCGAGTAGGCATAGGGAACTCGCCGAGTTCCTGTCTGAATTTCGGACCCTTAGCTGAATTTTGGACCCATCCGGATTGGGTTGACCCATCCGAGTTCGGGTCGACCCATCCGAATTCGGACCCCTCCGAGTTCGGTTCTTAATTTAATTTGATTTCGGTCCTATCCAAATTTCGGGTCTCATCCGAATTCGGGTCCCAACCGAATTCGGATCCAACACTTATGAATTTTTGAAGATTTATTCAAAATGTTCTTGAGGTCTCGCCGAGTTCACATGCAGGTTTGCAGGTCGCAACTTACGAATTTTAAGTAAAAATTTCCAAAACTTAAATCTAACAACATGCAATCCATACATTCGATTTATTACTATATATTGTGTTTTTACATCATATTCCATAACATTAACATCCAATTTCGTCCAGATTTGACCAAAAATAATCAAAAACTCAAGAACACCAAAAACTTCATAAAATTCAGATTTTGTTACCTTTTTGGACGAATTAACCGTTGATTCTTGTTTCCTAAGCTTCAGTAATCTTCCAAGAATGATTTCCAACTACTATAACCAACATGCATTACAAATTTTCAGATTTAAAATCCGAATTTTGTTTCATTATTCTTCAAAATAAAACCCCAAAGCTCAAAATTTTCAGAATCTGGTTTATAATCAGATTTGTTCCACGAATTTTGTTCCTCAATTCGAATCTTAGCATATTTAGAGAGAGAGATTGAGAGAGAGTTCTTGAAGTTGAAATGAGAATGAAAGACATTCAAAAGTCTTTTATTCTAATGTTTTGGGTATTGACATAAGTGGTCCCTCCACTTATCTCATTTTACTAAATACTGATTTTGTCATAATTTTCATCCTCACTAACTTTTTAAACAATCATACTTAATAACTAAAATTTAAATTCTTAAATTCTTAATTTCATAAAGTAACAACCAACTTTCATAATCCAAATACATAATCTTTTTCGTAATTCAACTTAATTATACAAAAATTCATCTAATTATCCAATTACAATAAATTAAATCCGAGGATGTTACACTGTCCATTTGTGTCTTGTAAAAACAGTGAGTGCATCTAAGTGACTGTAGTCATTGTATCTAGCCTGAGTGAGTCTTGGATTAGTTGAACAACTGTTGTATCTGTCATCTCAGCTTGAACATTTCCGCAGTCAAGCTTGTTTGTGATTAACACTTGTTGATAATATACACAAACAATATTGAGAAAAGAGTGTTGAGTTTTAAATTGTTGTATTCACCCTCCCCCCTCTACAGCTTAGAACAATACACTAGGGAAACCTTTTGGGACCTACAGTTATTGTACGAGAATTCTATTAGGGGTAAATGATCATCCCAATTACCACCAAGATCTAGAATGCAGGACCGCATCATATCTTCAATGATCGTGGAGGTCAACATGATAGAGGTCATCACATAACAACTGCAGTAAGAATCTGCCCAGGGAACAACCCTTTCATGAAACAACCATCTAATCCCAAAACATCCATCATACAACATTTAAATCTTTCCTTTAAAGCCCCAAACAAACATAAATGCTTTTGAACTTTCTTGTGGGTTCAGCAAGATTTGGTTCAGTATGGACATCTAACTTCACAGTGGTTCCTACATTTATTCTTTGAAGCTCACAAATGTAATCCCTGAGCAAAGTATATTATTGAATGTAATGACCTCTAACTCTGTCAATTGCCATTGATTTGGCCCTAAAGATCTTCATAGTAGAAACTTGAAGCTCATACTTCTTTTGTAATTGATCCTGCAAGGCTTTGATTGGATTCTGTGGATTTGGCAAGAACTGCTTCTTGAATCTCTTTTGAAAGAAAAGTAGCAGTACAAGCAGCCACGTCTCTGGTCTGTAAACATTTATGTTCACAATTGAATGTCTTGGCCATCCAAGACTCTTCCTATTAGCCTTTAGAAATGTGCAAGACCTAAGG
>JAANYP010000310.1:7500-24195 GCA_020465985.1 Centrapalus pauciflorus
GTCTGTTTAAAGGTTATTAATACAATGAACACTTTTTTTCGAAGAAGAATAACATTGATTGAAGTATTACTTATGTGGTATGAAAGAAGGTCCTTTTCAACTAAAGAAGTCGTATATTAGAGATTGGAAGTGTTCGTTCTAGAAACTTAGAATTCCTTGCAAGGTGATGATGAAAATGTTGAATCGATAATGATCCCTACAATCTTATGGGATTATGTGCATTCATAATGATAATGACGCTCTTGATCTCACTCGGGAGGGGATTGCCGGCAAGGGATGTTATTTGGTTTAATTTTCTCAAATGGGTGTAATGCATATATCTATTAGGCATGGATCCATTTCTTCTCATTATTTTAAGTACAATATGAAAAGAGTGTCATTGAGCCACTTTTGGAACAACCCATGGTCTAATAACTACTACTTTGGCATGAATTACTTTAGTATAGTAATTGGTTTAACGTTCATCATTAAATTTAAGTGACCTTAAGGAATTGAAGCCTACAAAAATAGAACTCGTTTCATATTCAAATGTTTAATGTTCTTGTTTGTTTTCTTTTGGTGCATTGTAATCTCATGCTTCTAGCTTTTTTTCAAGTGAACTTTATATGTTCTACATATAAATGTGTGTTCCTTCAATTATAAAGTACTTGTACACAACATTACTAATTTAACATGGCTAGAAGTCCTAATGAAAAGTTTGCACACAACACTTTTTCTCCATACACAACAATTTCACATAAATAGATTATTTTACCTCTAATATCACTTTTATAAACTTTACATGTTACCCCCTTGTAGTAATTAAGGTTAAAATAGTCTATCTATATGAGATTGTTGTGTATGGAGAAAATATATTGTATACAAATCATTCCCGGCCAAGTCATAATATCCTAATTTATGAAATTGCATACAAAAGTGTTGAAGGATGCAACCCTTCAAGTGTCAAATACTTAGAATATCTTTAATTAAAGTTACCTTTTTGTAGTGTTATTAATTGGACTTGAGGAGTTGCTTAATAAGATTTAATGTGTTCTAGTACTTAGTCTGCGTTAATAAAAGATAGGCATTTTGTAGATTTGTCTTTTTTGTCAACCTAATGCATAATAAATATTTAAATTTTATGTTGCCAGAATTTGTGCGAGCTCAACATAGAACTAACTTGATCGTTTTAACTAACGATTCATTGTTTCTTTGTTAGAAATGATGAGATTTGTAGCACGACAATAGAAATAGGTTAAATCTTTCATCCTCAAGAGTTCGATTTAATGCATGATAACACGTTTAGAACGTACAAGTCCTTTCACAAGGGATGTTTTTTTGGTTCTTTTTATCATAGATTCTTTCAGAAAAGTAGTCCACACAACTACTTCGGATTGTGAGAAGTAGGGGTGGACCCAAGTGTGAGGTAGGGGTGGCACGTGCCACCGGTCCTTCCGTCAATAACTGTATTTCGTAACGTAATTTTTTACGATTTTTTTGTCTGTGCAACCTGTGGGTTTTTGAAAGTGCAACCGTGCTTTTCAAATATTAAAACATTAATAGAATAATTTAATCAAAAAATTTTATAATCTTCAGTCAAATAAATAAATTTGTAGTATAATTATTTATAGTTTAATGTAACAAATAAAAAAAATAATGAACTAATAATAATATAAAGCCCAAAATTAAATACCCAATAAGGCATTATTATTTATAATTTGGTTCTTTTCACAAAACTAAATATCATTATTGTTATTCAATCCTAAAATTTATGAAAACTCAATTAATATTATCGGCTGTTAACCCGACCCGACTAATAATAAAATTATAAAATCGAAAACACGACTCAAATTTAAGCCACCGGCGATCGAAATTCTTGGTCTGCCACCGGTGAGAAGACTCTTTGACTTGGATGATTAGAATTTAGAAGCAAGAAGATTTGCTAGGAACATTATGTAACCCTTAATTCACTCTGTTTGTATTACAAAAGGGAAAGAATTGAGCTTTTCATTGAAATTTCACGTTGTTCTTTAGATTTGTGATGAAGATATATTTGTAAATATTATAATTATCTATATTCGTAATGAACTATATAATTAAGTTAATCAAGTTAATATTTAATAATTTGGATTAATCATGAATACTTTTCGATAACAACTATATATGTTAAAATTGATGATTCGGTAATAATTTATAATACCATTAAAAATATTTTCAAAAGAACGTTTAAGCAGAGTAGGGTGAGGCAAATAGGCAACACAATTTCATTTTTAAAAAGGATTTATTATAAAAAAACATGTTTTCACGTTTTTTGCGTTTTCGTCTCTCTATGTTATTTTTTCCATAAAAGTCCTTAAAGTTAACTTTTTTCTTTTTGGTTTAGTGAATTTTGGACATTAAAACTCGCTTCAGTTTTTAAAAACCCAGTTTACTAATTAATTACGGGTTTTAATGTTCAAATTTCACTAAACCAAAAAAAAAATTTAACTTGAGAACTTTTATGAAAATATTAACATGAAGAGACAAAAACGCAAAAAACCATGAAAACATATTGGTTTTTTTCGCGATAAATCCTTTTTAAAAGATCTTTGGTTATGAGTTACACATTGAAAATCATCTTCCTAGAGCTACACGACTTTTCTTTGGATTAAATTATGCAAAAAAAAATACGACGAGTGTTACTCATAGGAAACGTAGCTTCACCAACTCACTCTACCATGTTCTCTACAGGATTATGATCACAAATACGACCAGTGTTACTCTTTAGGTGAATGTTATCGCCTCTACAACGATGATAACCTTCAACAAATTTACTGTCACTAGGAGTACACGATTGGAAAAATTATGCAAAAAAATCCAAAAGTGTAAAAGATTTTCGATTATGTCTTTCTTTCATTTTTTTCTGATAAGTCCCTAAACCAATTAAAACTCAAAAAACAGTCCAAATGTAACTTGCAACCTGCTAAACAGGTTACCGTGCTTAATCTATTTTGGTAAAAAAATCATCAAAGTATAAATTTTTTTCGATTAAGCCCCCATTCTTTTTAGTTATTATTATATATTATTATTATTATTATTGAACATTTTTACAGTTACATTAAAGTTATTTATTTATGATTTAAAAATTTTCGTAAGATTTTAAAATTACTTTTTATATTTATTTAGTTTTATATTATGATTATTTATTAATGATTATATATCATATCATTGTCCATTCAGGATTATTATATGAATTAATTTGAGTTCTAATTTCGATAAAAGAAGACGAACTGTTGGGTACAATTTATAATAGAGTTGAAAACAATTTATATTGTATAAAGTTCAGGGGGCTTTATTGTAATTACTTAATAGTTGACTTTTGTATATATAGATGTTAGTTAGTGAGATAGAAGAAGATACATAATACGAATAGAATTATTGCATGAGCAGATTAGAAGAATTGTCAAGCAAGAAAGTCAAACCCAGTGTAATATTTCTCTCTAATCATTCAGCAGATTGTGTTTGATTGTTTGTGTTAATTGTTCATATGTTTGTTGTTAATGTGATTGAATTGCATGAAAAGTGAAATAACACGAACTACTCCGAATCTTTTTCGATCGGTTTCGGTTCGAATTTTAATTTTACGAACGAAAAAAACTTCAATTAACTTTTAATCATTTCGAATTGATAGAAGTATGATACATTACGATTTTAAATTCTCGAGTGTGTAGAACTACTACTAATTTTATTTTTCTAACAAAAATTGCTACAACTATGTACTTACGATCCAAAAAAACGACGAACACTTAACTAAAATAGTTATAGTTATTCTGAATTTTTTTACGATCGGAAAATCGAGGAACGCACACGTTTAAGTTTTGATCGTAAATAAATAATGTAGTTATTTTCGTTTTGAAAAACAGAATGGATTATCGTAACATTTTTAATATTTCAGAACAAAAAAACTATGACCAATAGACGGATTAATCAGTAATCCATTCCTTTTTTCAAACGTAAATAACTATAACTATTTATTTATGATTTGAAAATGAAATCGGGATGCTTAGTCGTTTTTAGATGTTCGAAAAAAATAAAAAACAGAATGGTTCTTTTTTTTTTTATCAAAAAGTTGAAAATCAAAAGATTTCATCAGATGAATCATAAATAAACAATGATATATTATATAATCGTTAAATAAATAATTTTATTATAATTAAAAGATTGTCAATAATAATGATAAGAATAACAACAAAATTAGTGTAGGACTAAATCGAAAAGATTATATATTTTGATGGTTTTTACAAAATAAGTTTAAGGATGTTAACCTGCTATAACAGGTTGACGGATAAATTTAAAAGGTTTAAACAGTTTGGAGACTTTTCAGGGGGAAAAAATGAAATAGGGACTTAATCGAAATTTTTTTTATACTTTTAGGATTTTTTGCATAATTTTTCTTACATGAAATTGTTAGGGTTTATTTGCTTTTAAATCACTCGGAATAGAAATTAATGACATAAACTTCGAAAGAATATCATATACATACCATATTCACAATCATATCTTTTCGGAATTTTACTTATTTTGAAAACTACTAAACATAAGAAATTAAAAGAAACCCTAAATAAAAATTTTCCTTTTTGATGAAAATGCCCAATTTCATATTCAATAAGAATATTTTCCTTTTACGGGTAAAATGATATCAATCATTGTAAGAACGTAACATGATTCTAACCTCTAAAGTCTTATGATAAATGCATGCAATTTAGTCATCTATGTAACTTTTATTTACAAAAAGAAAATAACAAAGAAAATGAGTTTTCGACTTGTACACAATTTCTTATCATGGTCGCGTTTTAGTGTAAGTAGTTTGATGCAAACATAGTGCTTAATATTAATAAAACCAACATGTTTTTATGTTTTTTGTGGTTTAATTCTTCCATGTTATTTTTCTTAAGAAAGTCCAACATGTTATTGTTTTCACATTGACGAAAACTGCAGTGTTTTCGGGTTTCGTTTTTTATGAAAACAAAGGTTTTATAAAAACATGTTCATTTGTATATTTTCTTAAGTAAATTTTCATATTCAAGAAATTCTCAATGAAAATAACTGAAAAATTGATTTTAATATAAGTTTAATTTTTCTCATTTCTTTATCAAAATAAAGAGAATCAAAAATACAAAATGACATAAAGTTTTCATTTTTTTTTTCTTTCATTTGATGTTAATTTTTCTTTATGTTCGTTATCATGTACTAAAAGAATTATAAACCCAAACGATTTACATTCGTAAACCCTCTAACATAATTATCAAAACATTTCACCAAAGAAAGTTCAAATCAAAACATATTGAAACAAAACATATATTGGGTTTATTATGAAAAAAACAACATATTTTATCACGTTTTTTGCGTTTTCGTCCATCCATATTATTTTTTTCTAGAATAGTTTGTCAAGTTAAATTTTTTTTGGTTTACTGAAATTTGGCTATTAGAACCTCATTTTTCAGTTTTTAAAAACTCGGTTTACTAATTAAAACCAGCCTCTAATAAACAAATTTCACAAAACCAAGAAAAAAATATTAACTTAAGAATTTTTCTTGTAAGTAAATAATGTAAAAGTACGAACACGTAAAAACCATGAAAACATGTTGAGCTTTTTCATAATAAACCCTATATATAACTATCAAAAAAAACAATCACTTAATTGAAAAAAAATATATACATATATTTTTCTCTTTTTTTAACTTTTAATGTTCAAGATTTCATTAAAATAGAAAGTTTACAAAATTCAAACCTTTTTATTCCTTCTTCACATATTTGCAACAAAATTGGCAAGAACATTATTAAAAAGAGATGTTATTGGGTACTACACATTTACTATGTTTACAGGTTGTCTATCTACGACCAAAAAAAAAGTCAGATTTTTTTGTGACACGTGTCAACTTTTGATTGGTATGTGTGTGTTTTTTCACCTTAACTTTTTGGAATATGGAATTAATGTACGATCCGAAGAATTGACCCGGATCAATTCCTATTTGAATTCGACAGCTCATCTAAGCTAGATGCAAGTCATCCAAATACCCATAAAAGTATTTGAGGATTCCATTATAAAACCTTAGGTTATTTCATGTTCAATTGTATAATTGTAAGTATCCACAAACGTAATATAAAATACAAATTTTGACAATGAAGATATTGTAGGGATAGTGTACCCGATACCAATTATAAAATATAAGAAATGTATTACGAATTACAATTCAAAAATGAAATTACAATACACGGAAATAATTAGAATACAGAAATTAAAATTACAAGTAAAGAAATAATAATACGGAAAAGTAAATTACAGTACGGAAAAATAAAGACTGAGTCTCGTGTTTGACACGATTCCCTTAAAACAGATTCGAAGTCTGTTTTCCAGGGCACAACAGCCAAAGCAGCGTGTACTGCCGGAGGTAACCAACTTGCCTGAAAAATCACGTGAATTGAATGTGTTCTTCGTTCTTGAAAGCAGCAACGTCTTGCCGTTAAAGTGCAAAATCTTTCAAGAATGTAAAGTGTTTTCCAAGTCTTTCAAGTGTTTCAAGTGTGTTTAGGTGTTTGCATCTTTATCTGTTGGTACACCCTGTGTGACGATAGCAGTCTAATCGATCTGCATTATGGTTTAAATAATATTCTGAGTATTAACAAGTGTTTTGATATATATGTTTAATATGTGTTTGTCTGTTATTGATTGTGTGTTTGAACTTGATGTAACATATTACAAGAAGTTCAAACATAAAGGTCAAAGATTAACTCAAGCATAAGTAAAACATAAGTTTCATCACTTAAGAGTTTAAGTGTTTTTGGCTAGATTCGAATTACTTAAGGGAATACATTCGAATGAGTCCTTAGATTCGAATAGGCTAGATTCGAATCTGTCAGATGGACAGATTCGAATGGGCCTTAGGCCAGATTCGAGGTTGGCCCACAACAGACTCGAATCAGGGCCTATAATTAGGGATAGACTCGAATGATTAAGAGACTTTTTGCAGAATTCGTGAGGAATTAAGCAAGAGGCGATCTCGAGTTTATCAGCTAGGTGAGTGCCGTTTCGGAGAGAATTAGTACGTAGGATCGTTCGTGTGTCGTTCGTTCAGCGTCTAATAGTCTCCGTGTTTCCGTTGGTTGAGAGTTGTCCGTCTGACCGTCAACGAGGATTCCGCACTCGTTAACGGATCCGCGTCTAGATAGATCTTGCAGTCGTAGACCTTACAAGTGGTATCAGAGCCTACGGAGTGTTCTTGGTGTTCTTCGTGTTCATCAGATACATTCTAGGTTTCTTGACGCTAGTTGGACGGTTTTTCTCTCAAAAACGTGTTTTTGAGCTTAGCAAATTCATATTCGGGAAACACTTTATCGTTTTTCACGTTTTTGGTCGAAATCATTATTTTTCATTTGAAAAATAGTGATTTAATCTATAAAACGTCAAAAAATCAAAGTGTTAGCCGTTTTTCGAGTTTGCGGCGCTCGAATCTATAGGGGTAATTAGGGTTTTACTTTATTTTCGAGTCTAACCAAAATACGCTCCTTACGAGTCAATTTCAGAGTGTTTCGAATCTACTTTGTTTCGAATCTGTTGCTTCATTCGAATAGGATCTCGAGTCTAGTTTAGTGTCGAGTTTATTTCGAATCTAGTATTATTTCGAATCTAGTGTTTCGAATCTGCTGTCATTCGACTCCACTGTGCCTTCGATTCTAAGGGTCTTCGAATCTATAGAGTCCTTCGAATCTGATATAACTTCGAATCTAAGGAGTTCCTCGAATCTGACATTATTTTGAATCTACTTGACTTTTAAGACTTAATCGAATTTAATCTCAAAAGATTTAATATTAATTTGTTTCGATTCTATCTAGATTCGAATAAGTTAATCTAAATCAGTTTCAAATTAAATTAATTAAGTTCAAATTCAAATTCTTTCAGAAAACATGTCAAACCTTCAGAAATTCCTTGAGATGGATCACGAAGTTGGGAAGGCAAATGCACCGCCAAAGCTGATGAAAGTTGAGGATTATTACTGGTGGAAGGACAGATTTACGGATTTTGTACGATTCAACGATATGCGCATGTGGGTGTGCATAGATGAAGGGTACATTCCACCAGTATCTGAGGTAGAAGGCCGTCAAAAGGTTCTGTCATACCAGATGATGAAAGAGGATGACAAGAAACTATTTGAAGCTGAAAACAAGGCTTTCTCCATTATCCGTATGGCATTACCTCAAGATATCTTGCATACATTTCGGACTCAAAGGACGTCGAAAGAACTTTGGGAATCTCTCCAGAAAAGGTGTGAGGGTAATCCACGGGTACGTAGAAAGCGTACAGAGCTGTTGACCCAACAGTTTGCGATTTTCAAGGCTCTTAAGGATGAACAGTTAGATGATATTATCACAAGGTTCTATCATCTGATAACAGAGCTTGAAAGTCATGGCATTGAGTACTCGGACAGTGACAAGAACAACAAGCTTCTTGATGCCCTACCAGCCAAATGGGCTATGTACGTGGCAATGATTAAGCTTAATGAAGACAAATACTATGCTCAATCGCTGGATGACATCGTGGGAACGTTGAGGGCATATCACTTCGAGATGATAAAGGCTGAGACTGATTACGAGCAAGTCCAAAATCCGGCGATGTATTTTGGAAAGACATCTAAATCATCAGTGACAGCTGATCAGAAGAGTGCTACAGCGTTTTTCACCGGAGAAACGTCATCGCCACCAGAGTCCGAAGACTCACTGAATCGCGCGTTCTTAGGGTTAGGAAGATCGGAAGAACCGCAACCTCAAGTCCAACAGGCATCGACCAGTCAGAGCTATTCGAAGATGCCCATGAGCGCAAAGTCCGCAGAAGAACATTTGAATCTGCTTGCTTCCTTTGTGGCAGCTTATGGAAATTGTGTTCAAGGGAAGATCAATGATCCGGCTCTTTGGGATGAAGATTACGATCAGGTCGACCCTGATGACTTAGAGGAAATGGATCTTAAGTGGCAACTGGCCATGGTGACCCAGAGGGTTAAAAGATTCATTAAGAGAACTGGGAGGAATCTGCAAATGAACAACAAAGGGATAGGATTTGATAAGTCTAAGGTCAAATGCTACAACTGTCAGGGATTGGGACATTTCGCCAGGGAGTGTCAAAGACCGAAGGTAGAATCATACCAAGGACAGAATCAGCATCAAGGACAGTACCAAAATCAGTCCCAACAGAGATACCTTCCGAGTTCAAATTCTGGTCAAGCCACTCTAGCGGGTCTAATATCCAATGTCACTTCTGACAGACAGCTAGATGGTACCTATGACTGGAGTTCACATCCTGAGTCCAATGCTAGAGCATTCATGGCTGAAGTTACTGAAACTGGATGTGATGTGGATGAGCAGACCACACGGGACAGCAGTCCGATGTGGGTAGAGAAGGCGAATTGTAACATCCTCGGATTTAATTTATTGTAATTGGATAATTAGATGAATTTCTGTATTAAGTTAAATTATTAAAAATGTTTACGTATCTGGATATTTGGAAGTTGGTTGTTATTTTATGAAATTAAGGAGTTTGTGAATGTTAAATTTTAGTTATTAAGTATGATTGTTTAAAAATTGGTGATGTTGAAAATAATGATGAAATCAGTATTTAATGGAACCGGATAAGTTGAGGGGCTGAAAGTGTCAATAGCCGATAATTGGGAATAAAAGACCATTGGTCTTTCATTTGAATGATACCTCTCTCTCTCTACAACTAAAGAATTCTCTCCATCTCTCTCTAAATCTCTGCTGAATTTCGAAATTGTGAAGATAAATTCGTGGATTAAACCAAGAAATTAACAAGATTCAAGTGGGAATTAAGGTAAGAAACATTATATCTCAATTTGGGATTTATTTGGAAGTTATAAAGATTCAAAATTCGGATTTATAAACTGAGAAATTGTTGATGCATGTGTGTTAAATCAGTGGAGAATCGATTGTTGAACATCACTGAAGCATCTGAAACAAGAATCATCGGTTAATTCGTCCTAAAAGGTTAGAAATCTTAAATTTTGTAAGTTTTTAGTGTTCTTGAGGTTTTTTTTTTAATTCTGATCCAATCTGGACGAATTAGAATGTTATGGATGTGAAAAATGATGTAGAAACGTTCATTTTATGTTAGTATAGCATTATTATGAATTGCATGTTGTTAGATTTAAGTTTTGGCAATTTTTACTTAAAAACCCGTAGCTGCGAAATAGCAAACCTGCATGTGAACTCGGCGAGTTCATGAGGAACTCGGCGAGTACTCAAGAACAGATGAATAAATCTTCATAAAAAAAATTCATAAGTGTTGGATCCGAATTCGGTTGGGACCCGAATTCGGATAAGATCCGAAATTTGGATTGGACCGAAGTCAAATTTAAGAACCGAACTCGGAGGGTCTGAATTCGGATGGGTCAACCCGAACTCGGATGGGTCAACCCAATCCGGATGAGTCCGAAATTCAGTCAATGATCCGAAATCCGGATAGGAACTCGGCGAGTTCCTTATGCCTACTCGGCGAGTTCTATGAGTTTTTGGGGTAATTCGGATGGGTTTAAAAGGATCCGAATTTATGGTCAAATAAACAAACTTTTGAGATATCTTTTGTACTATAATAAGGCATATAATGGAGGGTTAATTGGGAATAATAACACCTCGAATAACGGTTTAAAATATGAGTTTCGGATGGTGTTTCCGAATGTTGTAGCACTTTGTTGTATACAAGTTGATGGTAAATTGTTAAAGAACATATAATGATAATATGTTTTCATTATGGAAATGAAACAGGTCCCTTGTGGTGTTGTTTAACCCACAGTGGGGTACTTGGTTGATCCGGTTGAAATTCCGAGGAGAAATAATATTGCTAAAAGATTAATAACGCACCCACTGTGAGTACCTTTGATTTTAACATTGCTGCATCTGCATTATGTTTGCATTGCCTGCTGAGGCATGTTGTTTCATATTCGTTTGGCATTCTACTAACATGCGTATATGTTGATGCACATTCATACTTGTTGCATGTCCGTTCATTTGTTGTGCATCCTTTCGATGGACCTGCGTGGTCGCATCTGTACTCTGATGTTACTGTGCTATATGACCAAGAGTTTGACACCTCTGTGGTCAGGATAGACAGTAGGTCATCCCCGATGTAATGTCTGCCTCAGATGGTTGGTTATTCTTATGCCGAGTGTCAGCTCGAAGGAGCTGCGGCTCGGGTTTGCGTACTTGGAGTGCGTGTGGGGTATACGGTATGTGTTACCGCGGTTACCCTGGGTGGCATCATAATGATTTGTAGAATGTGTGAAAATCATCTGGTATTCACTAAGCTTTAGCTTACCCTTTCAGTTGTTGAATTTTTACAGGAAAAGGGAAATCCGCTGCGGGACCATCTAGCTAGGAAATCTATTGAAGTGATTGAAGATTTCTACCGTTTTCTTTGGTATTTGGATTATGGAATTATTGTTGTAATAAATTTGGGATAATGTAAAATGTTTGAGTATGTAGACTTAGACATGTAACCTTGTAGCACCGTAGGGTGTTAGATTCAGTTGTAATACTTTAAATTTATGTACTTTAATGCTTCCGCGCTATTATTAAGCTATCAGATCATTATGTTATGTGTTTGTTGGTGATTAATCCTGGGTGAATGGTAATTGGTGGTTAATGTGGCAAGGGTGTCACAGCGTATGGTATCAGAGCAGTAGTTTGAGATTCAAGTGTCCGTGAGGTCTTGGTCTCAAACATTAAGTGTTGACATGTAGTGATACTAAGTAATGATCTGAACTAAGATAGGTTACGATCTAGTAATCATAAGAATATTGACTATCATACGGGACAATTGGGTGGTGTCTATAAATAAATGACATGTTACTAAATAAGTTATATGTTTCATATTTCAGAACATGTCTGGAGGAGGAATGACACCAGAAGAGACGAGAGAAATGATGCTAGCCATGATGGCTGAGCAAAATCGGATGATTCAGGACCAGTTTCGGACTCGAGATGAGGCCGAAGCTAAGCGAAGGGAAGACAAAAGGAAGAATAAGGAAAGAGAGGGAAACGATGACGAGCAAGGTGACAACACTGGGTCATCTAATAAGCCCAGGGGTTGTCGTTTCAAGGACTTTAAGGGAAATGGAGCCGTTGAATTTACTGGGTTGGGGGATGCTGTTACTGCACTGGAGTGGATAACAGCTACAGAAAGGACTTTCCGAATCAGCGATTGTGCTGAGAAGGATATGGTCCGATTCGCTACTGCCATGTTCACCAAAGACGCAATAATGTGGTGGAACTCGATGGTGAATGCGTTAACCTTGGAAAGAGTATCTGTTATGACATGGGCTGAGTTTACTGATATCTTCACTCAGCAGTATTGCCCGGCCGATGAGCGCCGAAGATTGGAGGCTAAATTTATGACGCTGATTCAGGGGACTAAGTCTGTGTCCCAGTATGCCGTAGAGTTTACGAGGCTGAGTTTGTTCGCGCCTCATCAAGTGGATACCGAGGAAAGGAAAGTGACCAGGTTTGAGGCTGGTCTTGATTTGGAGATTCGAAGGGTGATGAGCAACGTACGCTACCCCACATTTGCTGGTTTACTGGAAGCCGCCAGGAATGTGGAACAGATCTTGGGTATGTCGGGATACGTGATGGGGTCCGCTGCTGCTTCAGTCAACCCAACTCAACCTTCACCACCGAAACGCCAACGCGAAGGAGGTTATTCTGGTTCTTCACGATCATCGCAGTACTCGCCGCAACAGTCCTTCCGTCGACAGTCTAGTTCTTCCGGTCGCGCACGTGCCTACTCTATCAACACCGAGCCGCAGTATTGTAACAAGTGTCATCTGGAACACTTCGGCAAGTGCACCAACGGGCGTGCGTGTTTCTGCTGCGGAGAGTTGGGCCACTTTCAAAATGAATGCCCACGGAGGTCTGATGCTTGCCATAAGTGTGGAGTATGGGGGCACTATAGTCGGAATTGTCGAAAGAATACCCCAGCAGTTGCTGCTCCAACATCAACACGATCTTCAGGAGGTTCAAGCGGCGGTTCAGTTAACCGAGGTCGGGGTCAGTCGCAAAGAGCACCGGCTCGTGCATTTCAAATCACTGCAGAGGAGGCTAGGGAGAACCCGGAGGTGGTCACGGGTATGTTTATTGTAAACACTTTACCTGCAAGAGTATTATTTGACTCGGGTGCCAATAGGTCGTTTGTATCTACTATGTTTGCACAACAACTTGCCATGCCTCTGTCTAAGCTATCTGATGTACTAGATATTGAAACTGCTAGTAATACTCTAGTTAAAGTAGATCATGTATACCGAAACTGCACTTTAGTGATTGAAGATGTAGTCTTCAATTTGGACTTGATTCCGATCGAGTTTAGTGAATTTGATGTGATTATCGGGATGGATTGGTTGATAGAGAATGAAGCCCATATAGTGTGTAAGAAGCGTATGATCAAGATAACTACTCCGGAGGGGCGTGAGATTTGTATTTATGGGGATAGGAGAAGTGGGGATCTGTGTTTGTTGACTGTTGCAAAAGCTCGAAAGCTTGTTGCAAAGGGATGTGACGCTTACTTGGCATATGCTATAGATGCCAAGGCTGAGAAGAAGACGTTGGCCGATGTGCCTGTTGTTTCACAATTCCCGGATGTGTTTCCGGAAGACTTGTCTGGCGTGCCGCCTGAGAGACAAGTGGAATTTAGGATTGATCTGATCCCGGGAGCTGCACCGGTAGCTCGTTCTCCTTATCGCCTTGCCCCAACCGAGATGAAAGAGATGATGACACAACTCCAGGAGTTGTTAGACAAGGGTTTTATTCGACCAAGTTCATCGCCGTGGGGAGCTCCTGTATTATTTGTTAAGAAGAAGGATGGCACCATGAGGATGTGCATCGATTACCGGGAGCTGAATAAATTGACGATCAAGAACAAGTATCCGTTGCCGCGGATAGATGACTTGTTTGACCAGTTACATGGAGCTTGTGTGTTTTCTAAGATTGACTTGAGGTCGGGATATCATCAGTTAAAAGTTAGAGAGGAAGATGTGCCTAAAACTGCTTTTAGGACACGTTACGGGCATTACGAGTTCTTGGTTATGCCTTTCGGGTTAACCAATGCCCCGGCTGTCTTTATGGATTTGATGAACCGAGTTTGCAGACCTATGTTGGACAAGTCGGTAATTGTTTTTATAGATGACATTTTGGTGTATTCAAAGTCTGAAGCCGAACACGCTGGTCATCTAAAAGAGTTATTGGAATTGTTAAGAAAGGAAAGGTTGTATGCCAAGTTCTCAAAATGTGAGTTTTGGCTGCAACAGATTCAATTTTTAGGGCATGTGATATCGGGGGCCGAAATTTCTGTAGATCCGGCTAAGGTAGAAGCGGTAAGAAATTGGGAACCGCCTCGCTCAGCTACGGAAGTCAGAAGTTTCCTTGGGCTGGCAGGCTATTATAGGAGATTCATTAAGGACTTTTCAAAGATTGCAGTCCCTTTAACGATGTTAACAAAGAAGAATGCACCGTTTGTATGGGAAACTGTGCAGCAGGAGGCGTTTGATATTTTGAAAAAGACGTTAAGTGAAGCACCGATACTTGCCCTACCAGAGGGTAATGAGGACTTTGTGGTATACACGGATGCTTCGAGGTTGGGACTTGGTGCGGTATTGATGCAACGTGGAAAAGTTATAGCTTATGCTTCGAGACAATTAAAACAACACGAAAAGAACTACTCGACTCATGACTTGGAGTTGACTGCAGTCACCTTTGCACTGAAATTGTGGAGACACTATCTGTATGGAACTAAGTGTCAGTTATACACTGACCATAAGAGTTTAAAATACATATTTAGTCAGAAGGAACTCAATATGAGGCAGAGACGTTCGATGGAACTTATAAAGGATTACGATTGTGAAATCCTTTATCATCCCGGGAAGGCTAATGTGGTAGCCGATGCTTTGAGTCGCAAAGCATATGCCAAGGATTGCTGTTACACGTTAACATCTACTATGTTAACATCCACTATTATTGATGATGTCAAGGCCGCTCAAGAGGAAGCCTTGAAAGACGAGAATGTTGGTGCTGAAGATATAAGAGCACAGATTAAGGATATGGAAACAAGTGAATCAGGTTTGAAAGGTATATACGGAAGAATCTGGGTGCCAAAGTATGGAGGCATGAGAAATGTGATAATAGAAGAAGCTCATCAGTCAAAGTTTTCTGTACATCCCGGGAGCACAAAGATGTACAACGAGCTGAAAGCAGACTTCTGGTGGCCCGGGTTAAAGAAAGATATCGGACAGTACGTGGAGAGATGCCGAACTTGTCGGTTAGTGAAAGCCGAACACCAGCAACCATACGGTAGTTTGCAACCGCTTTCCGTTCCGGAATGGAAGTGGGAACACATAACGATGGATTTTGTTACAAAGTTGCCGAAGACTAGGCGTCAACACGATGCAGTTTGGGTGATAGTCGATAGGTTAACTAAGTCCGCACACTTTATTCCGATTCGGGAAGGATATTCTCTGGAAAGGTTAGCACAGATCTATGTGGCGGAGATAGTTGCTAGACATGGAGTACCGAAGTCCATAGTATCAGATCGAGACAGCCGATTTACTTCCAACTTTTGGTCGGCATTACAAGAAGGGTTAGGAACGAGGATTGCTATGAGTACGGCTTACCGTCCGCAAACCGATGGTCAAAGTGAAAGGACTATCCTGACACTTGAAGATATGATGCGGTCGTGTGTGTTGGACCTTGGTGGCAATTGGGACGATCATTTGCCACTGATCGAGTTTTCATATAACAACAGTTACCACGCGACGATTAAGAAAGCGCCGTTTGAGGCATTGTATGGGAGAAGATGTAGGACTCCTACATGTTGGAGGGAAACCGATGAAACGCCGATTGCTGGGCCGGCATTACTACAAGAAACGAATGAAAAGATTCAGTTGGTGAGACAGAATATGAAGGCGGCCCAGGATCGCCAGAAAAGTTATTACGACAGGAGGCACAAGCCAATCAGTTTCGGTATAAATGATTGGGTTTATTTGAAGGTGTCACCTATGAGGGGTGTTACACGTTTTGTAAAAAGAGGAAAGCTGGCTCCGAGATTTGTTGGGCCATTTAAGATAATAGAAAAAGTTGGAAACCAGTCATATCGTCTAGAATTGCCTGAAGAGATGTCGGGCATACACCCGGTGTTCCATGTGGGGAACCTTAGAAAGTCGTTTACAACCGAAAACGAGGATTGGGCTGATCACACCGAGCTAAAGATTGACGAAAGGCTCCGGTATGTTGAAGAGCCGGAGTGTGTGTTAGACACGAAAGTGAAGAAATTGAGAAGTAAAGAGATAGAGATGGTGCTTGTTCGTTGGAAGCATCACAAAGGAGCAAATCATACGTGGGAGCCTAAGTCTGAGATGTTAAAGAAATATCCGCAACTTTTTGGATCCGAGTAACTTCGAGGACGAAGTTGAGCGTGGTGGAGCCCATGCTGTAACATCCTCGGATTTAATTTATTGTAATTGGATAATTAGATGAATTTCTGTATTAAGTTAAATTATTAAAAAAATGTTTACGTATCTGGATATTTGGAAGTTGGTTGTTATTTTATGAAATTAAGGAGTTTGTGAATGTTAAATTTTAGTTATTAAGTATGATTGTTTAAAAATTGGTGATGTTGAAAATAATGATGAA
>JAANYP010000313.1:0-57450 GCA_020465985.1 Centrapalus pauciflorus
GAATAGTTCAAGCTGAGAGAACAGATCAACCGAGGATGTTCACTAGTCTAAGACAACGTCAAACCAAAACTAGAATCAATGAATACCTCAACTAAGAAGCACTCACTGTGTTTACAAGACTTTAAGGGAACAGCTTATGTAAAACAGCTTAGACACACAGATGCTGGTTTACACAGAAGACTTGCATGCATGAAATCAACTTGCACGTTCACTCTTGGTTTCAGCACTTAGCTTTCTTCACACTTTCTTTCTGTCCTTAGAAGCTTCCTTTTATACTCACTTAGAGGATCTAAGAGAAACATCTTCATTGGACGAAATGAAAAGGAGAAGTCTTGTTGAAAAGACAACATAACCTTTTCTGCACTTTTCTGAAAAGCAGACTTGTCTTCACATGTGCAGAACTTTTGTCTTTTTACTTTGTCTACTGTTGCATTGCCTTTAACTAATTTAGGAATGTCAACTTTGCGTCTTTCTTCCCTGTAAAGGCCTATTTTGATATAAGAAAAAGGTCTGTCACCCTTTTTCAAATATCCTTTTGTCTTCATGTTACAGAACAGCGTGGGCAGGCTGAGCAGTTCTGTTTTCCACTTTGTCTTCGACTTTGTAAACTGATCTTGTAGTCAAAAACAATACATGATGACTTGGAAACATATTCCATAAAGTGTTTAGCCTGTTCACAAAGAACAGGTTCTGTTCACAAAGAACAGAACACTTTAAAATTGCCCAAGCTGCTCAACAGTGTAGAGCAGCGTAGACAGTTTATGTCCAGCCTGTTCAGCAGACAGAGCAGCTTGGACAAACTGTCTTAGTTGCAACACATGCAACATATAGAACAGCTTTAGACTGATATTGCAAATCATTTTCAGGTTTCAATAAGGCATATAACAGGCCTTAAATTCAACCTTCAAATGCATCGACAGGATTGATTATAAATCTCCCCCTCAGATGTAGAACAGGTTTGACTGAGGCCTTTTTGTGCCTAACATAAGAACAATTTGAAATTCTTCGTCTAATCAAACAGATTAGAGGTGATTGTAATTAGAGATTGGTTATATAAAGGTTTTGATATTTACTGTGTTTATTGATTGTCTGTTACTTTATTGTTTAGAAAGTTTTCTTAAAAAAACAATGAAGTGTTATTCCGCAAACTTCTTAATTGGACTTTGATTCAAAACAAGATTATTGGTTTAACTCTGATTTATTCAAACTAGTTAATCTTAGGTGATTTTGATCTTGACACATAACAAAACAGAGTAGTTGAAAGACGAAACCGAACACTTGTGGAATCTGTAAGGACGATGCTCGCATATACTAATCTGTCGTTGTTCCTCTAGGCTGAAGTTGTGGCAACTGCGTGTTTCACCCAAAACAGATCAATATTTAATAAAAGATTCAAAAACGCCTTACGAGCTGATAAATAAACGAGTGCCTGATATAAAAATTTTTCCATGTCTTTGGATGCATGTGTTTCATGTTAAACGATAAAGACAATTTGGGAAAATTTAATCAAAAAGCTGATGAAGGCATATTCATTGGATACTCAAAAGAATCTGTGGCATTCCGAGTCTACAACAAACGCACGAAGACCATCAATGAAAGAGTCAATGTTAAATTCGAAGAAGGAATCGTAATGGCTCCTGGACATACCAGTTCAAGACCCGAGTCTAAACAGACGACTTTTGTGAAGTCACCGGAGCTGAAAGATGATATTAATAATTTAAATAAATTGTTTGAAATTTTTTATGAAGACTACTTTGAAAAGACCAAATCTGATGTTCCTATTTTGGTTCCTGACATGGTTACTGAAGATCCCGTCATAGTCTCCGATCATTCACATCAACCAATTTCTGAAGATACTAGAGAAGTTTCAACGACCGATGTACACATTCCTACTGAAAGTGTACATCAATCTCAAGCTCCAGAATCTAATAATACTCCCTTGAATACATATAATTCTGAAACCCCTACCTCAGTTGATATCCCATCAACATCGGAACCTATCCCCCGTATTCCCAGCATGGACTTAAATCCCAATCAAGACCAGCTTCAACCTTATCCTCATACTTTCAAATGAACAAGGGACCACCCACCAGAAAATATCATTGGTGATCCCTCTGCTTCAGTAAAAACCTGGAGAGCTACCTTAAATGAATGTCTCTTCTCAAATATTTTGAGCAAGATCGAACCAAAAACGTTGAAGGAAGCTCTTCAGGATGCAGACTGAATTGTAGCAATGCAAGAGAGACTCAATCAGTTTGAATGGTTGAAAGTTTGGAGATTGGTGGAAAGACCGAAACACAAATCTTTTGTTGGCACGAAGTGGATCTTCAAGAACAAGAAAGATGAACATGGTGTCATCATTCGGAACAAAGCACGTCTCGTGGCCAAAGGATACAGCCAGCAGGAGGGAATGGACTACGATGAAACATTTTCCCCTGTTGCCCGAATAGAGTCCATTAGAATGCTTTTAACGTTTGCAGCTCATAAGAACTTCACTATATATCAAATGGATGTAAAAACTGCGTTTTTGAATAAGGAGTTAACTAATGAAGTATATACATATCAGCCCGAAGGATTTATTGATCCTTCGAAGCCTGATCATGTATATGTTTTAGACAAGTCACTGTATGGTCTTAAACAAGCACCCCGAGCTTGGTATGACGCCCTGTGGCTTCAACAAAGGTGCAGTGGACACTACCTTATTCATTAAACGATGGGGTCATGATATCATAGTTATTCAGATATATGTAGATGATATAATATTTGGGTCTACTAACCCTGAATTTTGTAAAAAGTTCGCATTTTTAATGTCCCAAAAATTTGAAATGAGCATGATGGGTGAAATAAATTTTTTCTTGGGACTACAAGTAAAACAATTGACTGATTGAATTTTTATCAATCAGTCAAAATATATACAAGACATGTTGAAGAAATTTAACATGGTCAACAGTACCCCCATGAAAACACCCATGGCTCCTGATTCTAAATCAAAACTCGATGAGGACATTTCAAGGAAACCTGTTGATGTCACTCACTATCGAGGAATTATTGGGTCATTAATGTACTTAACTGCAAGTAGATCTGATATTATGCTTGCTACGTGTGTCTGTGCTAGATATCAGGCACATCCAAAAGAATCACGTTTGGTTGCTGCCAAAAGAATTTTAAGATATCTGAAGGGTACTCCAAACTTAGGATTGTGGTATCCTAGGGAATCATCATTTACCTTGACTGCCTTTTCTGATGCAGATCATGCAGGTGATAAAATGGATCGTAAGAGCACATCAGGAGCAGTTCAATTCAATGGTGATAATCTCGTCTGCTGGTCATCCAAGAAACAACACTGTGTGTCATTATCAACAGGAGAAGCTGAGTACGTTGTTGTATCGTCATGCTGTTCACAAGTGTTATGGATGAAGAGCCAACTGAGAGACTACGGGTTTACACCTCAGAAGATCCCTGATTCTCAGAGCGCAATTGCAATAGCATCAAATCCGGTGCAACACTCCAAAACTAAACATATTGACATTCGGTACCATTTCATAAAAGATCATGTAGAAAATGGTAATGTAGAATTATACTTTGTACCGACTGAATATCAACTAGCTGATTTGTTTACCAAAGCATTAGATGAAAAACGATTTAACTTTTTGATATATAAATTGTGTATGTTGAATCGGTAGATTTAAACATTCAGTTGTTACAAAATAAAATTTTAATTTTACAATTTTTTTACTTGATGTAATTTGTGTGTTAATCTCATGTGATTTAAATGGTTTTCATTTTTCTGAGATTTAACTAAATCGGATTTTCATGTGCAAGGGGGCAAACAGAAAAGTTTTATCTGATATTTGTGTATCTGATATTTTTTATTTGATCAATTGCAGGGGGGTCAAGCTTAAAAGGTGATATTAATCTAAGGGGGAGCATCAGTGCAAAATTCAAGGGGAGCAACATTTTTTTTAATTCATTTTTTTTTGTTTTGTTAAATTTTTTTACTTCATTTTAATTTTTGTGTTGTTAATTTTTTTAGTTGTGAAAATTATTAGTTTTGTTGTTTTGTTAATTTTTTTGTTGTGTAAAAAAATTTTTTGGGCTTAAGTGAAAAATGAGAGATTGGTTTAATGTGGGCCGGGTTACAAATTTCAAAATTGAGTATAAATTTGAATTTTAAAATCAAAATATATTTTTCTCAATACCCGTGCACTGTTTCATAAGCCTTTCAAATTTTTCTCTCAACTTTTCTTCATCAAGAAGCAATCTTCGTCTATTTCAATTCAAGATTTGTGTTGAAATTTGTAAGTATTTTCAGTAATATTTGTTAATGTTTAGTATTTTTTAATTTTCATTCGAGTTTATCATCTCTGTGTGTTACTGTGTAAGTGTTCATAACTGCATGTTTGTGTGTGTATCGATGGTTGGAAAACCACAATCATATGGTTGGCTTTTAAATTTGCAATTGAAAGTATGTAGGTATGCGTACTGTCCTTATAAGCTTGAAAATGCAATTTCAAGTCTTATAATAGTACATACAACATTTAATTTGGATTTAAAGAACAAAAGTTTTCAAGTTTTTTTGAACCTACTGAAAATTGAAATTATGAGGGTTCAATTGTTGTTTTTAGAACAACTTCAGTGAAAGGAAGTTGTTTAAAATGATTTTTCGATGATGAAAAGTTCAAAGTTTAGGCCTTAATGTCCTTGGAATTGAATTTTTGAAATTCCAGAAGAGAATTAGGACTTAGAAGATTTTTTTTTTTAAACTCGAAGATAGTGAAAAATCATGTTTATATCGAGTTTGAACAAACAACTAATTGAGAAAACTTTTGGTTTCAATCGAGTTTGAAAAGTTTTGGCACCTAGAATATTTGGATCCTCAAACTCGGTTGAAACATCATCCGAGAAACTTCACGTTTTAATCGAGTTGGGCATATATTGTCCGAGAAAAGTCATTGCTTCCTTCATTTTTTCATAAAAGGACTTATCTTTTTCTAAGTTATTTCAACTCGGTCAATATTTCATTCAAGAAACTTTCAAATTTACCCGAGTTGAAATATGTTTTACCCAAGTTGGTTTTTATATCATCCGACAAATCATTAAGTGTCTTTCGAGTTTCAAATAACTTCATTCGAGGAAGTTCAAGTCTCTTCGAGTTTGATGCAACTTCACCTGAGAAACTCTTAAGTTCATTCGAGGAACTTCATTCGAGTTTCATTTAACTTCACTTGAGTTGACTTCTGTTTTAATCAAGTTTATTCATTTGTCAACCGAGTTTGTTTAAGAGTTATTCGAGTTGGTTCACATGTCACCCGAGTATGCTTATGACTTATTCGAGTTTGTTCATTCATATTTCGAGTTTGGCGTCAATTTTTCAAAAAAATTTCTAAGTGTGGGAATTTTAATTTTTCAGAGAAATTTCACATTTTTCGAGAAAATTTTTAAAATCTGTGTTTCATTAACATTGGTCTCTTAACGATTAACTTTGGAGTCCTAACAATAATATTTTGTTATTATTGTCTGGGATCCCGATGCTTTAAATAATGAAACACATATTTTTTTTTAACTTTTTGTTAAATGTTTTATTTCTCTATCTGTAGGATTAAGTTTGTTTGTTTGATATATCTAACATGTTTGCTATTTTTACAGGTATCAAATGACATCCCAATCCCCCACCCATAACTCCAACTCTTCAGACTCTCACTCTTCATCAAACCATACTCTTGTGTCGAAACCTGTTAAATCTGCATCCGTCACAAGACCATCACTGTCATCCCCAATCCCTGAAACCCAACTCATCAAGTCCAAACACTGTCTAGCTTTGCTTGATAATAATCACCGGTTCGATCCAAATTCAATAAAAGTTAGTCATCCGGTGATTGTTGAAATCCTAAAAGGTCACCCTCTCGGTTACCTTTTAAAATATAAACCCTCCATCCTCCAAGTATACTTACATTAGTTTTGGCACACGATCAAATTTGTGCCTGCTGAAGGAGACCATCACTTCATGGTCACAATTGATCAGTTCAAAGCCAAAATCACATTAGCCAGATTGCGTCATAATCTGTTCTTACCTAGACGCATTGACACTGTCAATTTCCATGAGCTGGCTGACTTTGAAGACTTTGCAACTGACGAGCAACTATGCGACGATCTCATAAGCCTTGGTTATTCAAAATTATTGACCAAGAGTTCAATGTTTCACAGAAATGGGCTAAAGGGAGAATGGTATACACTGTTTGGTATCATCAACAGATGTATGACCTTTTGGGAATAGCATTCAAGAAGCACTATGATTTTGCCCAGTGCATTTGGGAAGACCTTAAAGAAGTTGTGCTTGCAAAGACAACTAACTGAGCAAGGAAATTTGTACCGTTGCAAAGGTTCATACAAATTCTAATCAGAGGTATACTGAGGGCCAACGACAAAATTCCAAAAAGGTCAAATTCTCATAAATGCCCAGATTACGTTATGATGAGTATTCACAGAGTTCAGGATGACCCCAATGCAAATATCATGCCGATTCCTGAAGCATTGTTGAAGTATGCTGATGTTGAAGCTGAAAGTGTGAGATTGTATAGAATTGATCATGCTCCGATGGAAACTCAAGAACCGAGTTTTTCTTCCCACAGAGACATATGTGAGGAGGTACGTCTACACGGGGTTGACGTATAGGGAAACCTTAATGAGAGAGAGGGTCAAACAGAAGCAGTAAGGGGTGGTGAGAGTGGATCTGATCTGAACGTACATTGTCTAATATTCCAGAAGGAGGGAATGAAGGTGAAGATGATGATGATGATGATGATGATGATGGTAATGATTTGGGAGGTGCTGGAGGAATTGAGATGTCTCAAATTGTAAGTTTACCTGAAAAAGAGACTAAGGAAGTGGTGAGTGTGAGGGACATTCCTACCCAAGAAAGCCAGGAAACCACATATGTTGTTAGCTCTCCTGTGAGAGTTAGCATTGAAGAAACCAGTATCCCACTGGTGACTGCACACCCCACCGGCCACTCATCTCCTTCTCAACAAGATGATGTTTCATTTCTTCATGGGGATATGGCACACAATCTATCCTGGGATCATTTGGATCCTATGGATATTGAAACAAGTACAATTCTTCCCTATGTACATTTATTCATCCACAGGTCATAGAACAAATACACGATAGGACACTTGAGTCTACTTCATTTGTTGAAGTAAGTACAGGAGGACTGAGTTTCCCTGTCAGAACAACTACAGTGTTGGAAGCATGTGTTGATCCTTCACTTGAAATAGTTAGAAGTCCTGTCAGAGCCACAACATTGCCATATCTGAGCACAGGCCACATGGAGGTTCTTTTTACAAGTTCAACCGTTGTGACAATAGGAAGTTTAAGTGACCCATGTGTGAGCATGTTACCCTACGTCACCGAACCAAATTTGAATGAAGCAATCAGTGGAGTCACATCTCAAATGACAAGTCAATATACAGAGATGATGAACCAAATGGCAAATATTCAAAGATTGCTAAAAGGGAAGGCTGCTGCGGAGGTTGTAGAAGAAGATGAGCCACAATTTTCAAATAATGAGCTAAGAGACTATTGCTTTGAGAAATTTGATGAGATGAGAGAGAATGATGGGATTGGAAAACACTGTTGTGAGTGCTCTTGGGTCATTATCATAAAGATTGTCAATAATTGAGCAAACATGTAAATCTCAAGCTTCAGGTCCTAAACGTAAGCATGAGGATCATGACGAAGACTCCAATGATGCTCCTCACGAGGGGGAGAAGAGGAGGAAGCTTGGAGATACTGGTTTACAAATAGTGGTGTATTCTGAGAAAGAAACATGAGGTGAAGGTGCTGGAGAAGCTGGAAGCTTAAAAAAAACCAGTTGATGCTCAGAGTGAGCTGGGATTGATTCTTTATGATGATGTTCCAGTTCATGTGAGCATGCAATCTGGAATTTATAACTTTGAGAAGTATGATGATTCCGATAATAATGAAGAAGAAGAAGTGTTAAGGATTGAGGAAGCTAAAAAAAACTGAAATGTCTGATGATGAAAATTTTGAATTATCTGATGTCACGTTGAGAGCAGAAAGGATACTAGATGAGGAGGAGTTGGTTCAAGAAATTCTTAGAGATGAAATGTCAACACCAACGGTTGAAAAGCCTGAGGTGACGGTTACTGTTAAGGAAGAGTTTGATCTGTATCATGTAGATGATGTGATGCCCCAATATGTCAAAGAGTTGAACGAAGTTGAGCTATTGGATAAATTTTTCAAGAGTTATATTTTAGCCGATGAGTCTGAAAGGCAACATCATTTAAGGTTTGCGGTTCAGGAAGTAGTTAAGAAAGAGATTAACGATATGCTCAGTTTGTTAAATCTGGATGAATTGAGAAAGAAGGAGATTAAAAAGTTGAATATGTCTGAGAAGCAAAATGCTGATTTCATAAGGATACGTAATAGACTTCCATTCTTGGAAGATCAATTAGAGAAAATTATTTTTTTCAAGAAAGGGGCTCCATGTTCATTCTTAAAATTGTTCAGGGTTATTGAGCCGAATATGCCAAATCTTGTAAATTACCCACATTTTCTACAAAACAAGACTCAGAGAATTGAAGATGTCGGAAGTGAATTTAGGATAGTTGATCTTGTTAAGATTGAAAAAGACCGCTTTGTAAATATCTTCTATCACACTTTCACTGTGACTAGAGATGATGGAAAAACTTATGTTTTCAGCGAAGCAGACTTGTTTAATCTCAATTTGGTGGACGTAGAAGGCCTTTTTGATGAGCTTTGTCGTAACAAGAGAGAAGAATATTGCAGATTTGCACTCAAGGCTTTATTTCACTTCATGCATACAAAGCTGGTACTCATGTCAGTCCAAGATCTTCAGATAGGAGTTAAACGAGGGATGAGAAGAATTAATATCACTGCGCCTAAACAGATTTATCAGATATTTGGATACACTGAAAGAGTATCAAGTTATTATGATCAATCATCCGGCTGTTGTTTACAAAGATAAAGATCAAAGGAAGAGAGTCATGAGGGTGGTTGAATTGAACAAGTATTGTGATTGTACTCTGCAGAAAGTCTTAACTAGACTGAAAGGCAAACTGACTTATGATACTAAGAGAAAATCAAAGAAAGGAGGTCTTAGTTCAAATGATAGAAAAATGATGGTGAATTTTCTTTTCGAAGATTGAAACAAGACTGGTGAACAGAAAGAGTATAAGAAGTTTTGAGATGAACGTGGGCTCAAAGATTAAGACTGATATTCATTTCATAAAAGGGAGAGAATGTTGGGAATATATTTGTTTATGAAGAATATAAGTCTAGGGGTCAATGTGTAATATTTCCATAGTTTTGTTTGTGTATATAAATATGTAAAAGTTGTAATGTAAATGTACGTGTTAGTACACAATTGCACGGAATTCATTTTTGTCTTGTACGGAATCAGTGCCTAGGGTTCAGTGCTTCAAAGTCTACGATATGTAATTCCCCCATTTGATCAATACAATCATTCGGTTAGTTGTGATCTTAATTGTTCTTATTGTTTGATCTTGTTTGTGATTGATAATTACTGAATGACAAAAGAAGAAAGTGATTTAAGAATTTCTTAGATTTTAAATCTTTACTAAAATCTGCGAACCAAACACCGGGTTTTAAATTCAAATCCCAGGAAACCTGCAAACCAAACGCCCCTTAGTGTTTGAAGATTTCGATCGAAAAAAGGGGCCCCACATGGTAGTCTACTGGTTTTGTACTTCTAAAGGGATTGAGGTTTGAGGGTTTTGTTAGAAAGAGCCTACGTCAAAGCTAGAGAATATAAGAATTCGAGTGGTTCTTTTTCCTTTTTGCACGCTATAACAAACAAAATGATAAATATGAATGTTAGGGGGCGTTTGGTTCGTGGATTTCCTGGGATTTGCATTTAAAATTCTGTGTTTGGTTCGTAGATTTCAGTAAGGATTTAAAATCCCAGGATTTTATAAATTCTTTTCTTCTTTGTTATTTAAAAACTCAGCCTCCCTCCTAGGATTTGAAATCCTAGTTACCTTGCATTCTTTAGATTAGCAAACTTTTTCTATAAGATAATGCAGATTCCTTGACAAAATCCTGCATGATGCAAATCCTTTGACAAAATGCAAATCCCAGAAAAAAAAAATCTGCGAACCAAACGCCCCCTTAAAGGTAAGACAGAGAAAGGTAAAAACCTGATATTTTATTAGAAATTTTAATGATTTGACATTAAAAAGTTACAACAAAAATTTCATTTTATTATTGTGACTTTGTACCTTTAATAACAGAAAAACATTATCATAATTAAGAAAAATACAAGTCACGAAAATGTGTGTGGTCACGAAATCTGATAACGTAAATAGTGGATTAAATTGGAATTACGAACTTTTTATGTATTTTGAAGTAAATAACATCCAGATTTGGGTAAATTAATAATTATCCCCCATATATATACCCCTAGAAATAAAGAATTACACATTTAAATTACTTGTTAAATAATAAATGGTTTATTAAATCAATTTCAAAATGTTTGCAGTACCTCAAACTAATATGAGGAGGAATTAGATTTGACACAATTTACTCGTTTAAAAACAAATGGGACCTTTGTCTATTTACTTATCTTCAATATCTTGTTACTTCTTTTCGTCCTCTTTTCCTGCCAAATCAATTTCTTGTTTTGTTTCCTTAGTTTTTGCAACCATATCCTCTTCTTCCTTAGCCCTAACTTTAGCCTCCTCATTATCCTTTCGCTTCACATCGAAAAACTCGATGAGCCCACGAAGTGCAATGTCAACATCATCATCCTTAAGTAGTTGCTCCGCTACTTCAGCCGGTGTAATCTCAACCTCACGAATCAACTCGTCAATTTCTTCAAAAAGACTGTGTCGGGTAATATTATGATAGTTAGAGGCAAGCTGTCGGAACCCACTTGGGGTGCAATATGACATGTGGATGTGAACGTCCATACGCCCCGGGCGAAGAAGGGCAGGGTCAAGTTTGTCTTTCCGGTTTGTTGTGAATATAATGATTCTTTCATCACCACAACTTGACCATAGTCCATCGATAAAGTTAAGAAACCCCGACAATGTAATCTGAACAAAACAATCATTATTAGAATCAAAAGTAATGAATACACACATTTTTCATATATAAAATTAAGACCGTCGGTTATTGACATGACATTACAATCCAACACGAAAAAAAAAAAACAGTATCAAGACGAAGCAAATACAAAATGGGAAGTGATTTGTGAACGATGTATTTTAGTCATACATAACAACTTTATAGAAAATGACTATGTTATCTTAATTTACTCGTACTTATGACTTTTATTATTTTAGATAAAATTGTTTGTGTAAGACAAAAATGTATTGTGTACAAATCACCTTCCATAAAAATGAACACGATAACTTTTGGGTTGGATTCAGATAAACCCTATAACTTAAAACTGATCGGCTTGACCATAAGAGTGAATAAAGAATTGTACTGAAACTACTAATTAATTAGTGTCAATACTTTGTTTGGTTCAGTTCTCAGCTCCATTTTTAAGTTAATTATCGTATAATTAAGTTTTGTCTCAATAAACTAAAACGGCTTCTGCTACTATTCTAATTTCATTATATATTTAGAGTAATAATAAGCAATTTAGGGTTGAGTTTGTAGTAAATTTTAAAAATAACTCATTTAAATTAATTATGAATTATAATAATAATTTATGGTAATAGTTCATTTTATGTAAAAACAAGTATGATTTTTACTTGAATAACAGTAAAACTACTAGCATCTATTGATCTTCACATTCCATCATAAATTTGTAATAATAAGCTATTTTAAGTTGATCATAAGTTTAATAATTTATTAAAAACCCATATGAATTTTCACTTCAATAAATTAAAACCATGTATGTTTCTCTTTAAAGTTCCACAACTTTAAGATGTTATTAAATAATGATATCAATATTTTTAAATGAAGTTAATAACATAAATAATAAATAATAAAACTTTAGCTTCACCCTACCCATCTTATTTATATCAATTTGTTGGTTTGATTACCCTATTTGTAAGTTTTTACCTCTATATAAATATCTCTTACAAACTAAAATCAATACATGTAGTCTGAAAGAGAACTAAGGTGTAAAACAACACCTCAATAGCATGACGAAGAATGAACTCAACAAACATTACCCCTAATCGATTGAGGAACCGAAATTGAAGTTAGTAACCACTTAAATCAACCCATATATGGATGCAACATGATGCTCATACATTACAAAATCCTCAAGGTTTGAGCTCTGGGTAGTTGTTCTTTTATGGGTTCATATGTGTCTTCGTTAATGGCAACATAACATTAGTTATTGATGAACTTTGAGTATCTATCTTTCTTCTAGTGATAAGGTTGTAAAAAAATTCTGGATAACATGACAAGGATTTGACAAAAGTAAAAAAATTGTAGATGTTTGGAAATCAAAGGGCTCAAAAATCAACTTTAAAACCTAAACAAATGCACTCTCCCATCCCTTTAAGGCCAAAAGCCCAAAAGTGGGTATTCTTAAAAGGAAAAAGTTGTCATTATTCTACCTTTATATATGAGGTTATTGACAACTATACGTTGTATCATCTAGAGTTTATAAAATAATTTAATTATCATTAAATTTAAATTTAGTAAACATTCAAGTAATAGAAAATTTAAACTTTTTTCTTACGTTATAAAAAACCTTTCAATCCCATTTTATTAAGTATAGTGGTCCCAACAAACACAAATATCTAATAATTATAGAATATTTAATTCTAGTAAACAAAATAATAGTGCGGTGCATCGTACGAGCCGTTTTGGCTAGTACTAACGAAAATAACAACATAAAAAACGTTAATATTGAAAAAAATTCATAAACAATATTTATTTTCGTGATTAAGCCCTTAAACTTTTTTTATTAATTTAAGTTACTAAATTATCAGTGTCTTATTCAAAAATATATATTTGACTTGTTTTACCTGTTTAATTTTAGTTCTTTCACTTGATTAAAGTTAAAAAAAATCTTTATTTTTTCATTTTTGACGATTAAGTCTCTAAACATTTTGTTGTATCAGTTGTGTTTTACCTGATAAAAAAATATATTTTTGAATAAGACAAATATAGTTTAAAATTTTAAACAATTTGAAAAAAAATTAAAGAATTTAAATAACAAAATGAAAAAAGTTAGATTGATTTTTTTAATTATTAAAAAAAGATAAAACAGTGAGAGAAAGAAATTTCGAACCTTCTGTGCCACCTCTTCACCTCGCAACTCTTTTTCTCGATCTAAAGCTTTAGCCTTTTCTATGGCTACCCGATCATGTAACTCCGCCGAGCAATCAATATCCTCCACCACCAATATCGAACGGTTCGCCGTCGTCACCAACAACCTCCGCAGATCTGTGTTTGACTTTATATCGGTCAACTCCAAGTCATATATATCAAAGTTCAAGTATTTCGCCATTGCAGCGATCAAGCTGGATTTCCCGGTACCCGGCGGACCGTACAACAAGTATCCTCTCTTCCACGCCTTTCCGATAATATTCTCTCCTCTGTACAAACCTATCAATATCCTTCATCACCTTCTCCTTTATATCGTTGTCCATCGCCAACGTCTCGAATTTTGACGGATGGTCAAGATTCACCGACGTCCATGAAGAGCCGTGGCGCGAATAACCGTTGTTCGTATCAACTGTGAACAGATTTACGGTTTTTTTGTCTTGTTTACTTCTTTCGGATTCGTTAACTATAAACGGAAAGTAATCATGCAACACAAGATCTTTATGTTTTCGATGAAACGAGAGCTCCAAATAAAGTTGATCGGATTTGGACGATCGATTATCGTTCGTTGGAGTCTTCTTAGAAACCAAACACCACTTGAACTTTACGCCATTGTAAACGTCGGTAAACTCTTGGTTGATTTCCATTGTAACGTTGATGTTTTTATCGTTCAGGTTTTTGTTCACCTTCAAACGGTGGACGTGACCCGAGCTTCGTGAAGCGAGGTAGAGTCCGCGGCCTTATAGATTTCGTTGTCGGTAAACCCTTCGGATTCGTAGATGACCATAGTCATGCGAGTCGAGAACTTGTTGATGAAACTACGCAAGCCGAAATACGCGTAGTCTTGGAACTCTGGTGGCAAGTAATCGCGGGCGACACTGCGTGCCACCATTGCGGCCGCGGCAACGGAACCGATGGTGGAAACGACGGTTTTCTCGATCACCATCTTGGATTCTGCCGATGGTGGAAACGACGGTTTTCTCGATCACCATCTTGGATTCTGTCGTTGTTGACGAGAACATTTTTGTAAATCGATGGTTGAGTGCAAGAGATAAGAGGCTTTGAGGGCTTTATAAAGGTTTTATTATGAGTAGATTACAGAAATGGTTCACGTGGTTTGCTTAAAATTATGGAAATGGTCTCTGGTCTTTAAAAATTGCATAAATGGTCCCTCAAAACACTATTTACTTACAGAAATGGTCCCTCCATCTCTTGACTTTTTCTAAATGACGATTTTGCCCTTATTCTCAAAATCAATTTTGGTCCCTATAGTACATACTTAGTTTTGGTTTTAGTAATTTTTATAAATTTTTGTTTTTGGTTTTAGTAATTTTTATAAATTTTTGTTTTTGTTTTTAAATTTTAAATGCTAATTAAATATAATGTGATTTAATTATTTTATTTAATTAATTTATTTTAATTCTATTTTATATATTCAATATATTTCTTTACATTTCATTTGTTAAAATATTTATACGTTTTTATACGTTACCAATTAACTATTTCATTACGTTAACATATTTTAATTTGATTATAAAAATATATAAATTTAGGGTTTTATTTGTTTTGATTAAAATATTTTTTTACGTTAATGCACACTACAAGAAAAAAGGTCATTAGTGACCAGAATTTTAGTGACTACTTTTTAATTGGTCACTAATCGTGAGTTTAGTGAGGAAAATATTGTCGTCATTAAAATCAGGTCACTAATATAAAATTAATGACCAAATAAAAGTGGTCACTGAGTAAAACCTATATTTAAGTGTCACTTAGTGTTAGTGACCAGAAATAATGGTCACTGATTTGAATTTAGAGACCAAATAAAATGGTCACTGCGTAAAAAATATATTCAACTTACTTTTTAATGTTATTTAACTCATATTTAAGTGTTAGTGACCAGAAATAATGGTCACTGAACTTAATTGAATTTAGAGACCAAATAAATGGTCACTTAGTAAAAAAAAAAAATAATGGTCACTGAACTTATTTGAATTTAGAGACCAAATAAATGGTCACTAAGAAAAAATTATATTTAACTTCCAAATTAATGTTATTTATCTCATGTTTAAGTGTTAGTGACCAAAAATAATGGTCACTGAACTTATTTGAATTTAGAGACCAAATAAATGGTCACTAAGTAAAAAATATTAATAACTTACGGATTAATGTTATTTATCTCATATTTAAGTGTTAGTGACCAAATATAATGGTCACTGAACTTATTTGAATTTAGAGACCAAATAAATGGTCACTAAGTAAAAAATTTACTAACTTGCGGATTAATGTTATTTATCTGATTTTTAAGTGTTAGTGACCAAAAATAATGGTCACTGAACTTATTTGAATTTAGAGACCAAATAAATGGTCACTAAGTAAAAAATATATTTAACTTGCGGATTAATGCTATTTATCTGATTTTTAAGTGTTAGTGACCAAAAATAATGGTCACTGAACTTATTTGAATTTAGAGACCAAACAAATGGTCACTAAGTAAAAAATATTAATAACTTACGGATTAATGTTATTTATCTCATATTTAAGTGTTAGTGACCAAAAATAATGGTCATTGAACTTATTTGTATTTAGAGACCAAATAAATGGTCACTAAGTAAAAAATTTAATAACTTACGGATTAATGTTATTTACCTCATATTTAAGTGTTAGTGACCAAAAATAATGGTCACTGAACTTATTTGAATTTAGAGACCAAATAAATGGTCACTAAGTAAAAAATATATTTAACTTGCGGATTGATGTTATTTATCTGATTTTTAGGTGTTAGTGACCAAAAATAATGGTCACTGAACTTATTTGAATTTAGTGACCAAATAAATGGTCATTAAGTAAAAAATATATTTAACTTAACGATTAATGTTATTTATCTCAAATTTAAGTGTTAGTGACCAAAATAAGGGTCACTGAATTTATTTGAATTTGGGGACCAAATAAATGGTCACTAAGTAAACAATATTAATAAATTTTTAATAATTTTAAACCTCATATAATTTAAATAAAATGTTTTATTGAAAACTAATGAAAATATTAATAATATAGTCTTTTTAAAATTTATATGATGTTTTAAAAATCAAATTATTAAAGAACAGGTCAAATCTTAATAAAATAAAAAAGTTAAAATATAAATCAATTAAAACAAAGTCAAACCTTAACAAGTCAAAATTACCCATGGGTCTTATTTTGGTACCCATTAGGGTTAAATGCTAAACAACTCTGTCAAAAAAGTTAAAACACTCTTCGTCAAAATCAAAAGTTACACAATCTGTGCGATTGCTTTGATTCCATAGGCCCATAGCTGTAGAAGAACGGAAGTCAAAATCTACAGAACGGAAGTCAAAATCAACCACTGCTGATTGCTTCAACTGTGCGATTGCTTCAACTGTGCGAAAGGTTGGATATATTTGAAATCAGTTATCAGTGCTTGGTTCTGTTGTTCGGTTTCCCTACCATTGCTCGTCATTCATTCATAACCGACGGTACTCCTTTGATTCCACATTTCGAATTTTCTGTTTGGTTATACTTTTATCTATGTGACTTGATAAACCTAATGGCTTAATCACTTTGATGCTACTAACTTTTTTGGTTTAATCACTTGCCAGAATTGAAGCTTCCAAGAGAAAAAAAGTTTCGAATGTGAGGGTTTTCTATGTGATTTTATACGTACAATCAAATGTATCTATATATCAGTTGCGTATATGTATGCAGTATGTATGTATGTTTATGCAATGTGAATCATAAGTTTCATGTTGAGTGAAAAATCCCAATTTTTGTACGTTGCTGACATGAGTGATGATTATATGTCGATATATTCACCGGGTAATTGTTGATTAATTATAAAATTGTCGTTGATATTACAACCAAATGGATGGTTTTAGGTGTTTTGTTTGGTGCTATAGTTGACTAATGGGATTGTAAGTCATAGTCCTTGGATTAGTATAATTGGGGTTTTAGGTTTTGACCAAATACGAGTATTAAGTGTTTTGATACTTAGGGGAATACATTGAGGTGTAAATGCTGTTTTTGGGGCTATTTTTCAGATGTATTAGACTATTAGAGTTGTTTGGGGGCTGTTTTACTTATTGAAATTGTTGCTTTCTGTTTTCTTGCTCAAAATCGTTTTATGCCCTTGTCGATTGAATAGATTGACCCCTACAACAAAAATGATTTTTGTGAGGCGGGACCAATAAATTAGGGTGTTGATTGAGAATTCTTGCTTTTTGATACAAAAAAACACCTATTCCGAGTCATATGCTTTGATGTTTGCATGCTTATCTATGTTATTTCAATTGCTTCACATATGTTTGATTGTTAATCTTCTCCATGTACCTACAAATTTGGGGTCAAAAGGTAGCTTCTTTTTTTTTTTTTTCAACCTGCATAAGTAAGCTTCTGTTCTTTTGCATGTTGTTCTGCACAAACACATATAACACATATATGACTGCTGCTGGTTTTTATTCTATTTTCCCAGCACACACACACACTTGATTTTATTGTTGTTGAGGGCTGTTGTTGCTGCCACACCCACACACTCCGCTTGTTCGTGCATATGTGTATGTATTGTTGCTGCTGTTACTTGAAATTAAGACATACACACATACACACTCTCTGTTTTGCTGCTGCCGACAGATCACAGACACACACACACACACACTTTATCCATATACTTACAGCACACACACACACACTTGTATCTGCACACACACATGGCTGCTACTGTTTCTTTTCTTTCTGTTTTCGTTGCTCATACACACACACATAGGACAACCTTCACATGAGCTTTAACATATGCTTGCTATTATTTCTACAAAGAGTTTGTCCTTGTTATTAATATTTTTGTGTTACACATACTAGTTAGTTTGGTTTCATTCAGACTTTAGAAAACAACCCTTCAAATATACATGCAATTGATGATAATCATTTACTATTTTTTTTTATATAGAGGATATGGACAGATCTTGGATGAACATAGTTCACAGGACAAAGGACCATAGGTATGAATTGGGGGTGAATGAGTTTCTTAGTTTTGCATATCGTGATAAAGATGAATCATCCAAAATCCATTGCCCTTGCGAACTTTGTAATAATTTTCGCCACCGTAATAAAGCCATTGTTTTCTCACATTTGATGCAAAAGGGGATTTCTATTAGTTACGATAGGTGGATATATCATGGAGAGTCCTATGATATATCAGATGATGATGATACATCATATGATGAAGGTGAAGGGGCTAATGATGAAATGAGTGATGATGACCTGGATGAGATATTAAATAACATAAACCAAAGTTTCTGCGGTGATGACCGACATGCTAGTGGTGAATCTTCTTTTACCTCATCTAAAGATTCTGAAACAGTTCTTAAGTTTCTCGATGAATCCCAACAAGATCTTTATCCAGGATGTCAAACTTATTCGAAGTTTTCATTCATTGTTACCATATTACATTTGAAGACAAGAAGTGGTTGGTCGATCAAATCGTTTGATGCATTGCTTGATATATTCAAAAAAGCCTTGCCAATTCAGCCTTAGTTCCAAGGAACTTCTATGAAGCAAAAAAATACATACGTGATTTGGGGTTTGGGGGAGAAAAAATACATGCATGTATTAATGATTGTATTCTTTACCGAAATGAATACGCCTCTCTTTCCCAATGCCCGAATGATTAATGCAAAGAGCCTCGATTTGATGGAAATGATTCAAAAGTTCCACGAAAGGTGCTTAGATACTTTCCTCTTAAACATAGGCTTCAAAGATTGTTTATAGATAAACAAGTTTCCTGTGACATGAGGTGGCATAAAGAGAAACGAGTCGATGAGGATAACGTAATTAGACATCCGGCAGACAGTGAGGCCTGGAAACACCTTGATAGAATGTTCCCTTCATTTGCCAAAGACCCACGCAATGTACGTTTGGGTCTTGCAACCGATGGTTTCAATCCATTTGGTAATCTTAGCAGTTCTTACAGCATATGGCCTGTCTTCATTGTACCGTATAATCTTCCTCCATGGAAATGCATGAAAGACCCGTATATCTTCATGTCCATGTTGATTCCTGGCCCGAAATCACCCGACATTAATATTGATGTTTACTTACAACCTTTAATTGATGAACTTAATGACTTATGGGTTGGTGTTAATGCTTATGACATGCATAGAAAAGAAAGGTTCACCAATTGTGGACTTGTCAATGCATTTTGACCAACAATTCTTGACAAGGGGTAGTGTCCCATTGGAATTGGTAGATGCCTCAACCATTCGTGATGATGCAATCATGCAAGTAAACAATCAAGTCAAAACCTTCATGTTACAGATGAAGGATTTATTGATGACGATGACATTGACCTAGCACAATCAGAATCTTCTCAAGAAGAAGAATCATTGCAAGATGATTTTATGATACAGAATAAATGTTAGTAGGTGTTTTCTAGTTACTAGTATGTCGATTTAGTTTTATGGTTGTGAATTTTGTAGATTTTAAATTGATATATGTGAATTTATTTTGATTTGCAGGCATTAAGGCATTTTTAATAAATAAAGTTGGGTCTTTCAAATAAAGGAGTTTAATGTTATATAAAGAATCATTCCAAGGTTGTATACATTCATGATTTACTAGGAATTTTTAATGACGATTTGGATAAATTCTATGATGTACTAACAATTTTTTGTATTAATTGTTGATGTAGGAGGAAGAGCTATAATGTGTTGTTCTGCGTTTTTGGTTTAGCATTTGGAAGCCGGAGGTTTGTTATGTAAATGCTTACACTTTTCACCAATCATTATTAAATATCTATCATGTTGTAGGATCGATGTGTTGAGTTGTTATTGTTACTGATTGTCTCACGTGAAATACTCGAAAGAGCCAGACAACCCAACCAAATGTAAGTTGTAGGTTTGTACGTTTTAATTAATACTTCATGTTTTTTTCTATTTTATCGGTATAATTATATATGTTTTAGTAATTAAAAAATAGATCTATTTTATGATTAATTAATCTTGAAATTGAATTAAAATTGTTAATTAATCTTGATATTGAATTAAATTGAATTAATCAACTGGAAGCATGGAACTGTGGAATCTGCCTTTGCAAATTGCTATATGTTAAGAACTGCCTCAGTCACTGCAATAATTATTATGCTGGATTTATTTATAGTTATTTAATTATTTTAGTATTTTCACTATTGTTGATTAAAAATAGTTGCTGATTTTTAGGAGTTTCTAGTAGGTGTGTTAAAAATAATTCCGAAATCGAAAAACCGATGAACCGTTTCGATTTTGAGGATTTTAAACTAAATAAACTGGACAGATATCTAGTGTCTCATGATCTGATGAACATTTGAACATCTGGTAGAGTGCACATGGACTGGCTCTTCCTAGAGCACCCGCAGGCAAACCTATGTCCAGTTATGTTTGTAACGAAGAGAATCGATTTTGGACCTTCCCCATTAAAATTCTTTAACTCGTGGTTAAGTAGTGCTGATCTTAAGCCTATCATGATATAAATAATATGGAATATTAATCTTTCAGATGGTTGGTCCGGGAAAAGGATTATTGAAACGGTCTGCTATTCAAAAGTCAAGTAACGATCCTCAAGTTCCACAACCGGAATCATCACGTAGTGCTCGTGATGTTCTTCCATCTCATAGGTCAAGTGGTAGTCATCATAATCACAAAATCAGAAACCACGTAGCACACTTGATGTTCCAAGACCAACTCAACCCCATTTAGTTCGTAAAAAGCAAACTTCTTTCCGGTTGCAAGATGAAGATGAAATAATGCAATCTTCCCCAACTCATCAAAGACATGTGGTTGAATCTAGTTTTCCATTGAGGAACGAAGAACTTCAAGAAGACCAACAAGAGGACCACGTAGTTAATTCGGAACAAACTGAAACAGACCCGAGTGATCCTCAACATGAAAAGAATATTAGTTCAACTTCACAAGGTATGCTCATTTTAAGTAATTCAATTAAATTTGTACATACTAGTATGATATATAAATAATTTGTTTTTGTGTTGAGTAACTCCATTTAGGCACATCTGCTACTCGGAGAGAATCTAGAGTATTGAGTGAAACAAGAAAAAGGAGATTGGATAATGGAAGATATAACTTTGAAGTTGATGAATGTGCTGGACGTATAGTTGGGATAGATAGCCAACGATTTATTACCAAGGACGGGTGTGTTGTACGTGAATACGCGAGTTTTGATGGAACCACTTGGAAAAAGCAAGATGATTCCTTGAAGAATGATATCATCGCCAAATGCACGGTAAATTAAACCTATTAAATTTCAAAATTAGTTATGTGTGTTTGTATTGTTGAATCATACCATTATATTCTGCTTATAGGAAAATTCGAGTTTCGATCCAAATTCCCGGTTGATGGTGCATGCTATACAAATGCAGCTCGCCAACCAACATAAGAACAGACAGTATAGGTTGCACATTCATTACAATAAGTTCACTACCGTAGAAGAGGCAACCATGCATCCCCCAAATGGTATTTCTCCTACTGATTGGGTAAAACTATGCCAAAGATTTGCAAGCGAGGAGTTTCAGGTCTTAGCATATAAATTCTTTACCGCCTTTATGATATTTATTGATACGATGAAATATCTTCATATTGTAACTATTTGCGTTTATCCAAATTTATAGAAGATAAGCACAAAAAATAAGAAAAATCGATCGCTGAATGAAATTCCACCTGCTGTTGGCACTGTTTCCATTGCGAGGGTAGTGGATATGGTAAGTTACTTTTTTAAACTCAAATATTTCATTTCAATAATATATATGAATTGTATTATATTTTTGGATGAAACAGAAAAGGAGAAAAGGGGAAAAAGTATCAGCAATCGAACAATACAAGATTGGCCACTTTTCAAAAAAGAAGAATAAAATGATCAACGAAAAGGCTGATGAAATTTGGGTATTTTCTATTACTATGTACTTGGTATTAAACTTTGAATTTTTTTTTAATCATAAATGGTATAAAATAGTTGAACTTATGTTGTTAGAATTTGATAATTATATATGAGATTAGACTTCCTAGTGTATTTGCTTTATAGTTTACTATAAAAGGCTGATTCTTCTTGTTAATGTCAAGAATATTAACTTATTTTATTATAAAATTATATTTGATACAGAATGATTTAGTGAGGGAGGAGGCTGCTTCTTCTTGTTCACCGGCAGAAATTTGTTTGCAAAAGCTACGTCGTATTCCGGGACATGTAAGAGGACGTTCTGCTTCAAACAAACAGAGTTTAGCCATAGAGAATTTGCGAATGGAGTTGGAATTAGAAAAGGAGAGATCTAAGGCTTTAGAGGAAGAAGTTCGGATTATTAAGGAAGAACAAATCTTATTTCAAGAGGAACATAATCAGATGAAAGAAACATGGAATTCATGATGGAAGAACTATTACGTTTATCAAGGTTACAATCTCAAAAAAATGTAAGTTCATGTCTTATATTGATTATTTTAAGATAATTACCCAATAGTTATTTATTTATCATTGATTATTTTTTTTAGAATTTTTGCAGTGACCTTCATATAAGATAGACATGATGTGAAGCACTTGGATTGTTTTTGCTTTTGATAGTCATAATATAAGACATCAAACATTAGGAATGTTATTTCTGTTGGATTATTCTGATGAATGTTATTTTTGTTGGATTATCTTGGAAAATGTTATTTTTGTTGGATTATCTTAATGAATCTTATCTTTGTTAGTTTTCTCGGTTGTATTAAAATAATTTTACTGATGTTAACTAATGTAATTTTTAGTATGTATGAAAATTTCTGATCTAATGTTAATGAGATTAATATTTTAGATTTTAGTTGTTATATATTAGTATATTTTCAATTATTGCAAATTAAAAATTAATAGAGATTTTGTGACTAATTGTTGATTAATATTGGTAAGATAGAGAGACCATTCTTTTTGGTTTTTAGTAGTAAATTAGTGACCACTTTTATTTGGTCTCTGATCAGTGACCACTTTTTTTGGTCTCTGATAGTAGTTCAGTGACCATTATTTTGGTCTCTAATGAACGTTAATGGAAACCGTTAACTAACCCCAATTAGTGACCTCTTTTTTGGTGATTAAAGTTGGTCACTAATCAACTTTTAGTGACGAACATTTACTATTTAGTGACGAAATTCAGTGACAAAAATAGTCGTCACAACCATAGTGACCAGTTTCATATTTGGTCACTGTCAAAAATTAGTGACGGATCTTTAGTGACGAACTGTGACCACTCATATTTTGGTCACTAAATACCATTTGTGACCATATTATCACTGTTAGTGACCAAATTTTTTTCGTCACTAAACACCTTATTTCTTGTAGTGTACATTTCGATTTAAATTTAGTCTTTTAATCGTTTTGATTTACATATTTTGCTACATTAATCCGTTTCAATTAAATTTAGTATTTTGTTTGTTCTATTCTAATTATTTTGTTGTATTAATACATTTTGATTTAAGTATAATTTGTAATAATCTATGTTGACTTGACATTTTATTCGTTTTGATTTAAATATATTTTAGTGTTAATACATTTCAATTAATTATAACTTCTAAATATAATATATAAACTTAGCGTTTTATTTGTTTTTTGCTTAAATATTTTGTCACGTTAATACATATCGATTTAATTGTAATTTTTAGCCTTTTGGTTTATATATTTTGTTTATATGTTTTGAAACACATATATATTTATACGTATATATGTTTTGAATAAAACGTATATATGTTTCATTACATACGTTTGAAACCTATATAGTGAAATATGCAAACCAAAACGTATAGAAAGAAATATACAGACGAAATCGTTCAAAAATATAATTAAATCAATAGGTATTAACGTGACTCTTTACGCAAAAAAAAAAAATAAAATGTTAAGTTTATTTTTTTTTATTATAAAAAATTATAATTAAATTGTAACGTATTAAAATAAAATAAATATTTAAATCAAAACGAATTAAATGTCAAGTCAACATAGTTTTATTAAAAGATACAATTAACTCAGAACGTATTAATGTAACAAAGTATTTAAAATAGAAAAAATAAAATACCAAATTTAATTGAATCAGATTAATGTAGCAAAATATGTAAATCAAAACGAAAAAAAAAGACAAATTTTAATTCGAAAGGTATTAATGTAACAAAATATCATATTTAAAACAAATAAAATCTTAGATATATTTTTAGTAAAAGTATAATTAAATCAAAATATGTTAACACAATGAAATTGTTAGTTCTAACGTATAAAAATATAAAAATCTATAAACATGTTAAAAAATAAAATGTAAAATAAAAAAATTGAATATATACAAGAAAATTAAAATAAACTAATAAAATAAAATAATTAAATTATATTTTAAAATTCAAAAACAAAAAACAAAAAACAATGAAAATGATTAAAACCATAACTAATTAAATACTAGAGCCTAGAGACCAAAAATTGAATTTGAAAATAAGTGCAAAATCGTTATTTAGAAAAATTCAATAGATGGAATGACCAAATCTGCAAGTAAATAGTGTTTTAAGGGACCATTTTTGTAATTTTTAAAAGCCAGTGACCATTTTCATAATTTTGAGCAAACCAGAGGGACATTTTTATAATTTACTCTTTAATGTGGTGTGTTTGTGTTGACTATTGAAAAGTAGTCGTTGACTCGATTAGGTTTAGAATATAGAAAAGAATTTGTATCGAAAAATCGCCCGACCTTTTGTAAATTTATTCACTGAATTTTTAAGGTTATATGGCAAAAATAAAATACTTTTTTATTATAGTAATATTTTACATGGAAACCTGTTACAACGGATTATCATCCATTAACAACAACAACAGCAACAACGTTTTATCTTTACCGATAAAAACAATTACTTTTATCTTTTTACTAACATATCAAATTAAAGTTATTTTATTTTTAACTAATTATTATTTTAAAGAAACTAAATTTATGAATGTTAAAACACATTAATAAGTTCATAATTCATTTTATTTTGTTCAAATTTTGTTACGGAGAAATCAAATGCAATATGTGCCTATAAAGAAGCTAACGAAAATGTTTTTATAAACATTAAAAATTAATGATTTTTTTGATATGTCATATTGTCAAGCATAACTGATTTTTTAAGTGTACAATAACGACGACCATTCAAGTGTAACATGAAACTTGAAACTCACTTCATTTTGTATACGATGTCATATAAATATAACGAACACATTTTGCTACATTTGTATTATTTTTTGGATACTTAATTACAAATTCTTTTTGCATTATTTATTTAATTGATAAATAAATAAATAATTCATATATAAATATGATCTAATTATGGATAATAAGTCTTTTATTTATTTGATAAATAAAAGGGTAATATTAAAATATGCATCCATTTAATTTATGGATAATTATATATGATTTAATTATCCAATTAAGAGATATAATTTTAGTTTAAATGCAATGTTGCAGAAATCGCTAGACGATAGTCGGTCGGCCGACTGGGGTTTAGGGAATAGTCGGCCTAGGCGGGAAGTAGTCGGATTGAAATTTTTTATATGTAAACTTTAAAATTAAAAATATAACATATTTATAATTACTCAAACATAGATATAATCAGTCATAACATCCAAAAATATGTTTTGTTAACAATAATTGTTAAAAACTTCAAATAGACATACTTTAAATTGAAATATAAATTTTTAGTTCATTAATATTATAATTAGAATATTAGATTATGACCGTTCCTGGAATTCTGAATGTAATCTTGTGACATCAACGGTAACACTGAAAATACCTCATTTCAATTGTTGTTGCTCATAGTATTGGAATAAACGTAAAATTCTATTCTATTTTGTTCCTAGATTCCTAAATACAATATTGTTTTTGTGGTTTATTTATAATTCAATCCGTTGTGTTCAGGTTTTACTTGAAAATTGATAATACATGTAAATAAACCTAACAATGACAATATATTTTAGATATTTGCATGACAATATAACATATTAAAATATTTTTTTTCTCAACGTTTTACGTAAAAATTGCTAATACGTGTAAATAAACTTAACAATGACGATATACTTTAGATCAAGCATGACGATATAACATATTAAAATAATTTTCTTTTTTTTAACATTTATCAAAAAAAAAAAATTATTCGTTGTCTCTCTTATTGTCGCACATTGCATTTGTTTTATCTTTAACAAAATTTGAACATAAATATAGGTTATGAACTTATTTAAATGTATTCTGATTTCATAAATTTATTTTTTCTAATAATAATAATTAGTTAAAGATAAATAGTATTTTAGTTTAATATGTCCTTATTGATAAAAATTTTAAAGTTGTTGCTATTATCGGTAAAAAGATGAAAACATTGTTGCTATTGTCGGTAATAAGATAAAAGTTGTTGTTAGTAATAGATAGCATGTTTCCAGGTCAAAAAAGGTTATAACCAGTAAAAAATATAAAATTTGTTGCTATTAATGAAAAATTATAAATAATGTGGCTATAAACGGTAAAAATACTTGTTGTCCGTTTAGGATATGTTTGGCACGACATGCTGTATGTAACATTCCAAAACTTCAAATATTTATTTAATTCGAGTAAATCAATTTTAAGTATTTAAAAGGAAATAGATGAAAGTTGACCATGTAAAGTGAGAATAAAATTCAATGAGTAGATCAACAAAATGATAGTTTAAATATATGTTATAGAGTAAATTACAAAAATGGTCCCTGTGCTTTAGTCAAAATTATGGATTTGGTCCCTGGTTTTTAAAAATTGCATAAACGGTCCCTAAAAACACTATTTACTTGCAAAGATAATCCCTCTTTCTCTTAACTTTTTTTAAATGACGGTTTTGCTCTTTTCTTAATAACAAGTTTGGTCCCTCATTTATGTAATTTATTTTCAGTTTTAGTCCTTATCATAATTTTTTACTTTTTGCTGAAATATTAAATGTTAATTTAAAAAGTTAATTATTATTTTTATTTATAGATTTAATTTTTTAAAATATTTATTTATTTTATTATTAATACTATCCTTATTTCTATATTTAACTTTATTTGATTTACGTCTCTTTTATATATCCAATTTATTTAACTTTATTTGATTTACGTCTCTTTTACATTAATATATTTCGCTTTTTATTATGATTATTTTATTACATTAATATGTTTTGATTCAATTACAAAATATACAAACGAAAATGTATCTAACAAAGTATACAATTCAAAATGTATACATTTCGTTAAATCAAAACATATAAATGTTTTTGTTAAGTTTATATGGTTTATATATTTTACTTAAAAATTACAATTAATTCAAAATGTATTAACGTTATAAAATATTTAAGATAAAAACGAATAACACGTCAAGTTTGTTATTTTTTTAAAATATTAATTAAGTCGAAACGTATTAACGTAACAAAACATTTAAATAAAAAAGAATAAGATGTTAGGTTTTTATATTTTTATTAGAAATTATAATTAAACCGAAATGTAATAAGTAACGAATACTTAAACAAACGAATAAAACACTAAATTTAAATTGAAACGTATTAATATAACTCAATATTGAAATAAAAAGAAATAAATACTAAATTTGAATCCAAACATATTTAAAAAAAATATTTAAATCAAAATTAATAAAACCCTTAGTTTATATATCTTCTTAGAAAGTATAACTAAATCAAAGTATATTAACATAATGAAATAATTAGATAAAAATATATAACTATTTTAACAAATAAAACATAAGATAAATAATTGTTTAATATTTAAATTGAATATAAAAGAACCGTAAAATAAATAAATTAAATATTTTAATGGGATAATCTTAAATAAATAAGAATAAATATATTATAAATTTAAAAATGTATAAAAAGTAATAATTAATTTTTTAAATTAATATTTAAAGTTTAAACAAAACTAAAAATTTATGAAAAGGACTAAAACTGAAAATAAATTACATAGTTGAGGGACCAAAGTTGTTATTGAGAAAAGGGCAAAACCGTCATTTAAAAAAAGTTAAGAAAAAGAGGGACCATTTTTTCAAGCAATAGTGTTTTAAGGTACCATTTATTCAATTTTTAAAGACCAGGGACCAAATCCATAATTTCGATCAAACTACAGGGACCATTTATGTAATTTACTCTAGGTTATATGACAAAAATAGCAACAATTTTTTATAATTTTACCGTTTGTAGCCACATTATTTATTTTTATCATTAATAGCAATAATTTTTGTATTTTTTTATCGATTATAGCAAAACATGACCTGAAAACCTACAATAACAGGTTATCATCTATTAATAGCAACAACTTTTATCTTTTTACCAATAATAGCAACAACGTTTTATATTTTTACCGATAATAGCAGCAACTTTTAATTTTTTATCAATAGCAACGATATATCAAATTAAAACGCTATTTATCTTTAACTTATTATTATTAGAATAGAATTGTATCTTTTATTTCAACAATATGAGCAAAAACAATTCAAATGAGATGTTTTTTGTGTTAACAGTGATGATAAAAAATTGTATCTAGAATTCTAAGAACAACACATAATTTAATATTCTAATTATTATATTAATGTACTAAAATTTTATATTTGAACTTTAAAGTATGTCTATTTGAAATTTTTAACAATTCTGGTTGTGTTATAAAACATATTTTGGATGTTATGATTAATTATATTAATGTTTGAGTATTTGTAAATATGTTGTATGCAGTACGTATACTTCTAAAATTTACATATAAAAAATTTCAATCTGACTACTCTCCGCCAGGGGTGTAAATGAGTTGAGCTACTCGTGAGCTACCCGAGCTCGACTCACTAGTCCCAAGTTGGCCGGCCGACTACCGCATTGTGATTTCTACAACAATGCATTTAGACAAACATTCTATCCATTAATTTGATAATTAAATCATATGTAGTTATCCATAATGTAAATGGATACCTTTTTATATATTTTAAAAAAATAAAAGACTAATTATCCATAATTAGATCACAATTATTTATAATATTATACATTTATTTATCAAATAAATATTTAATGCAAATATTGTTGTGAGTCCTCTGTTCCGTTGCACAGCTCTGTCCAGAGGGATTTCAACCCCCATAATTCAATTTCTACAGTCCCAGCTCACAGGTTGAGCACCAAAATACTTCTACCACAATTATACACCAATTCCCCCACATATCATTACTAGTAACACACTAGAATAGAATCAGGCCAAAAAATTCTTACCTTGCACTAGGAAGAACACCACCACACAAATTGAAGAAAACATCCAGCCTTGAATCACTGGTATGGCTTTAATCAGAGTTCCAGCAGGGGTAATAGACACACACAAACACTTTGTAAGAGTTTTGGAAGTGAAGAAAAGGAAGCAAAGCACGTAACGTGTATACACGTTTTCAGTATATCGCGGATTCGACACCTATACCTGACCCCGTTATCACATTTTCTCAATTAATATCAATACTTCCCATTTAATCTCGTGAATCCAGAATTATAAATAATCCGCTAAAATTATATCTCGATGACACACATACTCGACCCCGACACGTGTTAATTATATTAATCGCAATACCATTGGCCCAAGGCAACAGTAATAATATAATTAACCAACAATTTAAATCCACGTAATATATCTCAAGGACGGGGTGTTACAATTATATTTATATGACATCGTATACAAAATAGATTGAGTTTCGCGTTTTCATGTTACACTTGAATGGTCACCATATTATACCCCTAAAAACCCGGTTATGCATGAAACTATGACATATCAAAATAATAATTATTTTTTTTATGTTTATAAAAAACATAATTGTTATCTCTTTTATAGGCATTTTATATGATTTTTCTCTAATAAAATTAAAACAATAAATGGATTATGAACTTATATGAATGTGTTTTGATTTTCATAAATTTAGTTTCTTCAAAATAATAATAAGTTAAATATAAATAGCGTTTTAATATTATATGTCGCTGTTATTGATAGAAAGTTATATGCTGCTGCTATTATCGGTAAAAAGATAAAACATTGTTGTTATTATTGGTAAAAAGCTAAAAGTTGTTGCTATTAATTGATGGTAACCTATAGCAGGTTTCCATGTCAACAATTGCTATAATCGGTAAAAAAAATACAAAAGTTGTTGCTATTAATGATAAAAATAAATAATGTGGCTATAAATGGTAGAACTACAAAAACTTATTGTTATTTTTGACATATAACCCTTTAAATATAAGAATTCTATAAAAGTAAGAATGGATCAATTATAACATCGAGAAAGAATTCTAGTTTTAAAAAAAAAAACAATGATGAAAGATGATTATAGTATTGATATATATATATATATCAGTTTCGTCGATCGAGTTACTGCTTTTATAAAAGACCTATATTTATTAGTTTTACTATAAAAAAACCAACATGTTTTTATATTTTTTTTTTGCATTTCGTCCCTCTATGTTATTTTTTTAATAAAAATTCTCAAGTTAATTTTTTCTTTTTGGTTTAGTTAAATTTGAACATTAGAACCCGGTTATAATTACTTAACCGGGTTTTCATAAACCGAAAACCGGTAACTAATGTCCAAATTTCACTAAAACAAAAATAAAAACTTATGGGAACTTTTATGAAAAAAATAACATGGAGAGACGAAAACGTAAAAAAGCGAAAACATTTAGTTTTTTTTTTTTTCACTTTTTATTATTATTAAAATATTGATTTTTTTGGCTTTTTCATGATGACAAAAAAAGGTACACTCCACCACCTACATCCATCCTTCACCCTCGAACATTTCTATTTCAACTTCTATTAAATCCGTTACAATTTTTCATTAGACTCAGGTCAAACTAATAACATTTCATCAAAAAAAACATCTTGGTTTCATTAAAAAGTAAAAGTTTGTTTAGATGATAAAGTTTCAATTAAAAAAAAAGATGAGTGATTATAAAATAAGAAAAATTGGATAGATGATAGAAAAGTAAGAGAGCCAAAAATAAAATGTGGTATTTTGAAAAGTGAAATGAAAATTTATGAAATTGTTGTTAAGTAAACAAGTTTTCATTTTTGTTGAAAAGTAAGATGGAAGTTTTGGAAATTTTCAGTAACTAAACGCATGAGAGGTGACTAAAACTAGAAGTGGTGACCTTCATTGCTCTTTATCATCTTCAAGGTTACTTCACCATTGCTCTTGAGGTAACCTCTCTTTCTATTCCTGTCATTGGTTTCCATAGATACTTAATATGACAACGTGAAAGTTTATACTTAATATTAGTCATCTTCTTCTACAAATTTATAACTTCATTAATGGAGTTTGGAGGTTTCGTCGGGTTTTGAAAACATAATCCTTATATATCAATATAATCATAAATAAACAAATCTAAATTGTTTTTGTTGTCATACTTTGAAATATAAATTGAAGGGGAGGGGGGACGTGCTAGGTCAAAGAGAAGAAGGTGGGGTGAGGGTGTTGATTTGTATGCATCATCACCTATCTATTTTCGTTCTTTTGTTTTGTCCAGCAAAGACATAAAGGTGGTGATAGGTTTATTTTAAGTTTAATGGGTGAAAAAGAGTTATTGGGCCTTGTAGGTTTATGCTTTTATATATTTATATATATATATATATATATATATATATATATATATATATATATATATATATATATATATATATATATATATATATATATATATATATATATATATATATATATATATATTAAGTTTAATGGGTGAAAAAGAGTTATTGGGCCTTTTTTTTGTGTGTGTGTGTGTGTATATATATATATATATATATATATATATATATATATATATATATATATATATATATATATATATATATATAGAAGTTGAGGTTCGATTGAGAACTTTTGTGCATCGAGGCACCATTGAGAACTTTTGTGCATCTAATATATTAACAAGGGTGCATTAAGGGTACATTTGGAATAATAAAATACACTATTAATTAATCATAATCTAATTTAAGTTTAATAGCATATATTGTAAAAAGATAAATAAGGATATCCCTAAAATGTTGCTAATTTATTGGTAGGTTGTTTCACTGATTTTTCTATCATCTTGATTACTAATTGACTAAATCGTATGTCACACCTTCTTGACAAGTTCCATTGATTTATTTTTCAGAAAAAGTATGAACTTTGAGGCAAAGATCATCACTTCCAAACATTAATCCTAGATTGAATATTGATCATTACAGTTTTATTTCTTATGGCATCGTCCATCCTTTCCTCTCCATCATTTCTCCATTGAAAAACAACGATGAAACAAGATGAAGAATACGATATTCAAATATCAATGATGAACACACTTGTGTTGATTTGAAGATGGTGAAAAACACACATATATCACTAGTGCATCGAAAATGAACATACAAAACAAGTGCCTGAAAGATGAAGATTGTGACGTCCTCATTATTTGATAGTATAATTGAATCACCAGGATCAACAAACAACCCAATGTATAATGTGATAAATTAAAATTGAATACTTAAATTAGATTTAAGCAGTTCCACACTAAAGCAATGAAAGTTCATGTCTACAGTGATTAAGTATAACTATTACAACATCACAAATTGTTTTAAAGTATCAAATCCCAGCCCCAAAGCTATATCGTCCATGTACCAAAGTAGCTTCTAGGACACCGAGATGTGAAATGAATTTCTTAAGTAGATGGTCCAGCTACACCCTTGCCTTTGCCTGAAAACATTGTGAGTCAACAGTAAGCTAATTTGCTTAGTGAGATAACATATTATGCATTCAACAAATATTTCTTTACAAGCATTGCGTAAACATGGGCAGTGTAAGCCCCATTGTATGTGTAAACAGGCAGTGTAAGCCTCGTAGTATGTGAAAACCATGCAGTGCAAGCATGGGGTTGGCAGTTCAAATGCTGATCGGGGATGTGCCGAACCTGACCAGGATAACGAGTGGGATGATCAGTCCCCGACAGTGGCCTGCTGTCAGCCCCAGTCCAGGTCGCATCAAATTGTGAAGTAATGATCATGCAGTGCAAGCATGATGTAAATAGATGCACTTTCAAATGAACGCTGGCTACATGTGTGTTACATGTCAAGTACGAGTGTGCATCATAACAAAAAATTAATCATGAGTGTCAATTGATATAATGAAAAATGTGAACATGCCATTGAATTGTAAAAGTGTGAATGCAAAGACAATAAATGTTAGAATGATAATCTATTACTCACAGTGATTGGTATAGTGTATCGTGTCTCTGAATCAATGTGTGTTTTGATAACACCACAATGATCTGTAAAGTAAGTGTAATAGTAATTTAATGTCAGTAATTGCTTAAAACTTAAATTCTAAAAATTAAGTGAAGTTGAAACTGATTTCGGACCACATCCGAATTCGGATGGTCCGAAGTCTGGATGGTCCCTTTGGTCCGAATTGGGGTGATCCGAAATGGGGTGGTCCGAATTAGCAGGGTCCGAAATGGGGTGGTCCGAAGTGGGTTGGGGTCCGAAGTCACTGTAGGTCTGAACTCGGATGCTGATCCGAACCGAGTTCATACTTAGCAAAATTTTCAATATTTTCCAGAATTCACTTTTTGACCATTTTTACATGTTTTTGTATCTAAAATTGCAGATATGAACTTAAATACACTATTTCAACTTATAACATGTCATAATGTACCAAAAAATTCCACATTTGTGTCCATTTTTCTACAAGTCTCGAAGAACACACACACTAATTCCAAAATCATACTTAGAGTGTGAAGCTGATTCAGAAATTTGATATACTACAACATAAATGCTCGATTTTAATATTACAACAATAATATCCAGCATGCATTAACATTTGCATCACTAATCTTAAAAATCGGTTCCCATAAAAACCGAACCAAAACCATCAAAAATTGCAAGTTTTGAGTGAATCTTACCTCAAATCGTTTGTTGTGTTGCTTATAGTTCCTTCCAAATCACTTGAATCCCGATTTTTAGCACTTGAATCCAATAATTTCGGATTTGATGATGAATTGGTGGGTTTTTCTTAGAGAGAGAGTGTGAGAGATCGAGAGAGTTAGAGAGAGAGTGATATTTGTGGAAAATGAAAGAGTTTCCATCTTTTATTTGTCACTTATACCTTTTTGCACTTTATACCCCTCAACTTCGTATTTTCTTATTTAACCGATTTTATGATCAAAATTTGCTTAAATTTATATAATATTCCATTAATACAATAATTGAGTCCTTAAAAACTTGTAAATTACATACACTTAAATTTTGGGATGTTACAGCATGGGCTCCATCACGCCTATACTTCGTCCGCGAAGTCATGCTGCGCTAAACAGACTTGGGTACTTAGTCTTCATGTCTTCTCCCGATTCCCAAGTGTGGTTAGCTCCCTTATGATGCTTCCACTTGACCAGCACCATCTTAGTTTCCTTATTGCAGAGTTTCTTGACTTTTGTTTCCAGAATACACTCCGGCTCATCAACGAACCTTAGCCGTTCGTCAACTTTAATTTCCGAATGATCAGTCTATGGTTCCCTTTCGGGCACTAGATTCTTTCTTAAGTAACCAACATGGAAGACCGAGTGAACACCTGACAATTCCTCCGGCAAGTCCAAATGATAGGACTGATTCCCAACTCTTTCCAATATCCGGAAGGGTCCTACAAATCGAGGAGATAGCTTTCCTCGCTTAACAAATCTGGTAACACCTTTCAACGAGTGCGGAATCCTCGTTAGGCGTTTAACGGATCGATCACACACACGGAAACCGGAGACTAACACGATGATAGACGTCACGACGAATGACCCAACACGTGTATCTCTCCGAAACGACTCTCTAAAATCTTCACAAGTTCGTAGTGCACAATACGAGCTCGGAATACTAATCTCTGCAAAAGTCTCTGAATAAAACAAACGGATGCTCTGTTTGCTCTCAAGTTCGACAGAACCTCTGAGCCATCAAAGATCACTGAATTCACAAAGATAAGTTCATTATATAGCCAATAAGTTCGTGAAGACGCTCCTCACGAACTTGTAGACGCTCCTCTTGAACTTATCTTTGAACTTATTCTAGAACTTATTCTAGAACTTATTCTAGAACTTAATCTAGAACTTATTCTAGAACTTAATCTACAACGTATTCTAGAACTTATTTCTAGAACTTATTCTAGAACTTAATCTAGAACTTATTTCTAGAACTTATTCTAGAACTTATTATGATAGTCTAGAACTTACCATGCAAATGTAAACATCATACACAATCATGATATCAATAACAAAACTAGACTGCTGTCGTCACACCGGATATACCAACAGACTCCCCATTGACGATAGCTTCTAGTTGTTGTTCATTGATCGTAATAGACTATCAGATTCAGAGACTATGAATACCGAAACTAGACAGTTATTGTCACATCGGGTGTATCAACAGACTCCCCCTTGACGATAGCTTCTAGTAGATATTCATTACTCTATGAATACCGAAATCACCTTTTCTTCTTTGTTATCCATGACTGCCTCTCCAGTTTCGCTGTCCTCACCTGTTTGTAGACTAACTTAGTCCATGTCCTACCAATCAGAGGATTTACTATTATTTGAACCATAGCTCTTCTACCAACTCTTTGATTAACTTCTCAAATCTTCCAGAACGACCCTCCCTTCTGATAGTTTTTGCAAACACCTCAGCGTAAGAATCGTCTTCCTAGATTTATAAGGTCCTTCCAAGCTAAATCAGTCAATTCACACTTCAGAATCTGATTCATCATATAGTGCAGATTTCAGCATCTCTAGATCTATCACATTCTGATCTTCATTCATAACACCTTCATCGAGTGACTTCCAATAGGTATATTTTAGGAGTAAACGCTCATTCCTCAAGATCCTTCTGTTCTAAGTCATCTTCGAATACGAACCTCATTTCATCTTTATCCAACACTGACAATGCTCCGATCAGACCTTATCTTCAGTTACTTTAGTCGTATCTGAATCCTTGTCTTTTCCCTTGTTAGCGGCTATGAACACCGACTCCCCTTGAGGATCAGCAAGCTGAGAAAATTGTTGTCTTGAAAGATCTTCCAGCTCACTATTCGGGCCATCTTCTTTGACTTCTCTACAATTTCTCCCCCCTGAGATGGATGATCTTTCAACTATTCCTCCAGTATAGCCTCCAGATTTGCAATCTGCTGTTGCTGATCAGTCTCTGTCTGATCTAACTGGGCATCAAGATGTTGAAGTTCCCTAATCGCCTTTGTCAGCTGAAGAATCTGTACTTCTGGTAAAACTCCAATACTAACAGTGTATAGACTTAATCAACACATGAAACAAGTCATAAAATGTTAGCCGGACATCCAAATCCATTATTCAACGATAAAAATGCAATGAAACGCTCCTTACTTACATTCTTTGATGGCTTCGAAGGTAAACCAAATACTAGAATTAAGTTCGAGAGAAACAGTCGATATCTTCGATAAATAGACACAAAAGCGTAAGTTTTGAAAAACTTTGAACAATTTTCAACTTTTTCAACTTATCCCGGAACCCTTCACTTTTAGCAACTACAATTTTTCAACTTTTCAATCACGCAAATTTTGTTTTTCCAACTAGAATGCATCCTAGTAACTTTGACCTTTATCCTACTTAGAATAAAAGAAAATAAAATAAAGTAAAAATAAAATTAAAACTACTCAAAGTACTTCAAAAATTATGACTTATACTAACAGAATACTTTTGCGAGAAAGTCAAAGAAGGTTCAATCAGATAGCGGTGTCAAACGCACTTTCAGTATTTCACTTTCACACTTAGGAATTTTTATTCCTTTGGTTGTTTGTCGTGATATACATTCCAAGTCGATTGTCGGTATAATTTTCCCTTTAAACATTTAACACTTTGGAAATTCCCTTGGCCTTTTTATTTATCAAGAAACTACCTTACGTATCCCATACTTAGATATACTTCTATGATCAAGGCAGACACACAATGATTATAACTTTTTAGTATTTTAAATTTTATTTAAAAGGAAAATGTCGCACAGTTCTGTATTTACATACAATAGAGTGTCTTAGTTTGTTTTAGAGTTCCTTTTGAGTTAACAAGACAACGGTGACAGATCTGTACTTACGTACAACAAAGCGACTTATCTTGCTAACTTGAGTCAAAATAGAGGTGACAGGTCTGTACTTACGTACAACAAAGCGACTTGTTTTGACTTCTCTTGTTTTTCAAAAAAAATTTTCTTTTCTTTTCTTTAAGATGTATTTTTATGTTGCTATACATCCCCCAGAAAATTTGCATACCTCATTTACAATCATTGTCTGTATGTCTCTAACATAGAAATTAAGACCATTTGGTCATACATCTAAGTTAGTTACACATATGACTTTTTTTAAATAATTTATTAGCTGTTAGGATTTCCTTTATGTATTATGCCTACCAAAACATCAAACAATAAATTGTACATCACTTAGAATTTATGGTGCATTATGTGCGAAAGCTTAACACTTAGAGTTTGTTTAGACTGTGCTAATTTTCGTCACTTTGAACCTATGAATCTAAGACTTAACTCATTTTTCGATATTCTCATTTTTTGAAATTTTTATGATTTTCTCTCTTTTTTTCTTTTGTTTTTCATTTTAAGATAAGCTAATAAACTACCTACTAACTTACTATAAAAGCAAAGAAAATCTCCTAAGCTACTAACTTACTATAAAAGGAAAGAAAATCTATTAAACCACTAACTTACTATAAAAGGAAAGAAAATCTACTAAGGTCAAGTTACTCTGGATTACGCATACCATTTAGTTGAACTAACAACTCAAAGCGTGACTTATCAAAAGCTTTAGTGAATAAATCTGCATAGTTGTTATTACCAACATTGTTATATCAATTACCACACTTTACCCTTTTCCCGTAAGACTTCTCCACTTGGTCTAAGGAACCAATCAGCATGCCTGCTGTTTCGTCCTTTGTACCCCTGTCCTGTGTCGAGAGTAACCGCTATCCATAAACCATTTGTTATTAGGACATGTAGTTAACTCCTGCAGACTAAACAAGAAAAGTTAGTTATCACGGGGAACCCATGCCATGACTGACTTGGTAATGCCATCCTCATCCACAAACTTGAACTCTTTCAAATACCCATCTCTCCTTTCAGGTGACTTGGGTTTTTGATTGAGAACCTGTTGTGGTGTTGAGTGATTAACATCCATTCTCGACCTTTGGGTTGGTCTTTTCGGTTCAGCCCTTGAATAATTTCTGTTATAGTACATCTCAGTTTGATAGTTCTGGGCTCAACCTGGTGTCTTATGACTATTAGGAGAATTAGACCTAACTAGAGTGTGACTCCTCTTAGGTGTATTATTTCTAATGATGGATTGGGGGCCAGACATTGATTGACTAGGGAATCTATTCGGTGAATTATTCCTAAGTCCTTCATTTTGTCTGATAGACATCGGTGGTTGTCGACTACCTAGACGTGACATCACACTTGAGTTCTTCTCAGAAATTTGAGAACTACTCCAGCTCGTATCACTAGGCATTGTTTTTAAGGTTTGCTGCTCTTGTTTCCCTATGTTTAGTGAAGACTCTGACTTTTTGTAGGGACAACCTGAAGCAACATGTCCTTTCTCATGACACTTAAAGCAAGACATCTTGTCAATAGATTTCTTATAGGCACTCTTTGACCTAGGTGTCTTACTAATGCCCTGACTGTTTGTATCAACAGTTTGGTTTAACTCCCGTTTGTTATTATTACTTACAATCTTATCTTCTTCTAGTTTTGGCTTACAACTAGACTGCACACACTGTACCATTTTCCTAACCTGAGGAGTAGTTGAAGATACTTTAGAATACCCAGTTACCTTGACTACCTCTGATTTAACTGTATCCTTGGTCTTATCCTGGGGAGTAGGTACATGGTTGCTATTTGCCTCAGCAACCTTAGCCCTAGACTCAGCTAATTCCATATCTTTAAGAGAGATCTCTTTGGTCAGTGACTCTACATGCTCATAAATTAGTTCATTCCTGACACTTTGTTCAATAAGTTTGTCATTTAGAACTATCAAGTCTTGAGCATCATTTCTCAGTTTGGCCTGAAGATCTTCCTTAATGTCTAATAAATTAGCATTATCTGATTTTAATGATTGAATTTGAGCAGTCATAGATAAATGTGTTTCTAGTACTAAATTCAATTTATCATTCAAAGTAATACATAAAACACATAAATCATGAAAAGTAGAAAAGTTTAGAATTACCTTTTTCCGATCAGATTTGATGTTGGCCATCTGAGCTGCAAACTCCAAAGTAGTCAGCTCCTCAGTAATTTCCAGTACCAAAGGATCTGAATCAGACTGCTGCATATCCTCTTCTGCTCCCATATCCGTTTCTGTCACTTCAGCCATGAAAGCCCTAGTATTCGCCTCTGGATGTGTATTCCAATCATATGTGCCATCTAACTGTTTGTTAGACCCCACATTAGTAAGTAAACCAGCCACTAAACCCTGATTTCCTGATCTCTGATTCCCTGAACTGGCTGAATACTGACGTCCCGAGTTCTGATGATTATCCATTTTGGGTCTTTGACACTCTCTCGCAAAGTGTCCCAACCCCTGACAGTTATAGCACCTAACTTTTGACTTATCGAATCCTACATTGTTCACACTTAGATTTCTTCCCGTTTTTTCATGAACTCTTCAATCTCTGTGTGACCATAGCCAATTGCCATTGTAGGTCCATTTGCTCCAAGTCATCCGGATCCACCTTATCATAATCTTCTTCCCATAGAGCTGGATCATTTATTTTCCCTGGAATACAATTCCCGTAAGCTGCTACGAACGATGCTAGAAGCTTCAGTTGCTCCTCTGCAGTTTTAGCACTCATTGGCATGTTTGTGTATCCCTGAGACGATGATCCTGAAGTAGATGCTTGCGGCTGATCTTCCGGATTTGAAAAACCCAGAAAGGCTCTACTATAAGGTACTTCTGCTTCCCTTGGAATGCCTTCTTGTTCTCCAGAATAAAATGCTATGGCTTCAGACTTAGGTACACTAGAATTAGATGGTTTAGATTTACCAAAGTACATCTCAGGATCTTGTACCTGATCATACTCCATCTCCTTCTTCTCTATCTTGAAATTATAAGCCCTCAGAACTCCAATAACTTCTTCCAGAGTGAGGGTTTCTAGTTTCTCTTCATCATGCTTTATCAACGCAGTGTATATTTCCCACTTTGATGGTAACGCATCTAGAAGTTTCTCGATCTTTTCTGATTCTTGATACTCAACCCTGTGGTTATCAAGCTCGGTTAACAGATGATAGAACCTTGTGACAATCTCATCCAAGTTCTCGTTCTTCAGACCTTTAAAGATCGCAAATTGTTGTTTTAACAACTCAGTTCTCCCCTTCCTCACCCGTGAATTTTCCTCATACCTCTTCTCTAGAGCTTCCCAGAGCTCTTTTGAAGTTCTGTGATGTTTAAACGTATGTAGAATATCCAAAGGTAACACCATTTTAATTGATGACAGAGCTCGATTTTCGGCTTCATAAATTTTCTTGTCCTCACCCTTCATTTGTTGATAGGAAAGAACCTTCATCCTGCCGTCGAGCTCTTGTGTAGGGGGAACATACCCTTCATCTATGCATATCGACATACACATATGGTTAAAACGAGCAAAGTCTGCAAACCTATCTTTCCACCAATAATAATCTTCAATCTTCATGAGCTTAGGTGGTGAATTTGATTTGCCCACTTCGTGATCCATTTCCAAGAACTTATGTAAACTTGACATTCTCGTAAAACTTTTGTTCACGAACATAAATTATTTAAATATTTAAAATAAATTTAAAACAAGTTAGTACGGACTTAGCCCCGATAAGTTCATACAAACTTAGCTAAGAACTTATCCCTGATAAGTTCTAACGAACTTAGCTTAGAACTTATCCCTGATAAGTTCTTACGAACTTAGCTTTGAACTTATCCCTGATAAGTTCGTGGAACCCTAAAAATACCCATAAGTTCGAGCGCCGCAAGTTCGTGAAACGGCGAAAAAATTGATTTTTTCAAGTTTTCAGATTAAACCAATGTTTTTAAGATTAAAAACACTGATTTCGACTGAAAAAGTGAACTAATGTGAATTTTTCCCCGTTACCTTGCTTGTAGAATTCAGAAAAACTTAGAAAATGTTGATTTTTCCGATAAGAACATCAAGAAACCAAGAATGTTTGTATGAACACGAAGAACACGATGAACACTCTTTATGTCTCTGATACCAATTGTAAGGTCACCTACCTACGGATCTGATCTTGACGCGACACCTTTCAACGAGTGCGTAACCCTCGTTAGGGGTTTAACGGATCGATCACACACGGAAACCGGAGACTAACACGATGATAGACGTCACGACGAATGACCCGACACGTGTATCTCTCCGAAACGACTCTCTAAAATCTTCACAAGTTCGTAGTGCACAATACGAGCTCTGAATACTAATCTTTGCAAAAGTCTCTGAATAAAACGAACGGATGCTCTGTTTGCTCTCAAGTTCGACAGAACCTCTGAGCCATCAAAGAATTCACAAAGATAAGTTCATTATATAGCCGATAAGTTCGTGAAGACGCTCCTCACGAATTTGTAGACGCTCCTCTTGAACTTATCTTTGAACATATTCTAGAACTTATTTTAGAACTTATTCTAGAACTTAATCTAGATTCTAGAACTTATTCTAGATTTTAATCTAGAACTTATTCTAGAACTTATTTCTAGAACTTATTCTAGAACTTATTTCTAGAACTTATTCTAGAACTTAATCTAGAACTTAATCTAGAACTTATTCTAAAACTTATTCTAGAACTTATTTCTAGAACTTATTCTAGAACTTATTATGATAGTCTAGAACTTACCATGCAAATGTAAACATCATACACAATCATGATATCAATAACAAAACTAGACTGCTGTCGTCACACTGGATGTGCCAACATTTGTTAAAGGATTAAATTTAACAAGATATGCACATTCCAAAAATGCTCTTCCTTGTTTGTTTGCAATGCATAAGATGCATAAAATTGTTCAACTATTTATCCTTTTGTCATTTAATCTAATCCATACAATTTTTTGATCTAATGGATGATATAAGTTCTTTTGTACCTCGATGCACAAAAGTTCTCAATTGAACCTCCCTCTATATATATATAGAACCAATCTAAACCATTGGATTACAGTATATCACTAGGGATAAGATGGTAATTATGCAATTAACATTGAAATAATAGTAGCCACCAAGTTTGACTGCCTACTTTGACCTTTTTTTTACTCTTTTAATATCGAATGGACATGCAGTGTTGCATCGACGTTGAATATGTGATATAAACTGTAATTCGACATTGAATGATCTTTATATAATATATTGAATGGTTGTCTGGTGAAAAAATTTTTTTACGAAAAATAAACACGTAAAATTTTTTCGAAAAAAATATATCATGACCGTTCTCGTTAAATACACTAACTTTGACTACTAATTTTGACCATTATTTTGGCTCTGTTAATATTGAATGTATATGCAGTGTTGCATCGACGTTGAACTCGCTATATTGCATCGTGGTCTAGGCAAAAAAAATTTTTTTTACGATAAATAAACACGTAAGTTTTTTTGAAAAAAATATATCATGACCGGTATCGTTTTAAAGAGTATAAAATACTCGTTTTTATGGTATAATTTTTTGATTTAACAATTAATCATATTAATGTTATTTTAATTTAAAGAAAAAGAATATTTATTTTGCTATTGTCAATCTTTTTGCTATTTCCAATCTATTTTTTTACCAATTAAAAAATCACTAATACCAATCTTTTTTTCACCAATTCCAAACTTGATGGTTTTAATCAAGACCATTAGATTAATCTAATCTATGGACGATATTGGTTCTACAGTTCTACACTAAACTTAGGTTCTGCAATGATCCTATATATATATATATATATATATATATATATATATATATATATATATATATATATATATATATATATATATATATATATATATATATATATATATATATATATATATATATATATATAAAAGATTGACATTTGTCATCAATTTACATATAAATATAAATATAAATATATATATATATATATATATATATATATATATATATATAGATTGAGGTTCTATGGGGCACCATATGCATCGGGAACCAAATGGGAACCAAAAATGCATTGCTTGTTTACAAAGGGTGCATTAAGGGCATTTTGGAAATGCTTAATAATACATTGTTAAATTATAAGATTTAATTTAATATTTATCATTTATTTAGGAAACTAAATAAAATGATCAACCACATTTCCATAAATTCATCCCCTTTTCTCTCTCTTTTCCTTTCTCTTTCATGTCCGGCCTCTCTCCATCTCTCTTTCTCTCAACCAATTTTCACAAGACAACCACTACTACTAACGCCAGACCCAGCACCACCATCGCTGTCCACCGTCGGTATGCAACTCTGCACCATACCTGTGCATCGATGTTGACGAGAATTTGTTTGCGTCTGTTGATCATGGTTTTTGAGTATCAGTTTTTTCACAAACAGTTCTAACTATGATTCTGTATCATGCTTATGACTAGTCAAAGAATTCTAAGATTTTTTATTAATGTTGGTGGTTATTGCTTCCAAGAAATAGTTGGAGCATATGGTATTGGTTGTTTCAAACATGATGCACAACAGCAATGCATCACGACAATGATGAACACATTGAAGACGTTGATGAACACATTTAAATTTCAGAGATGCATCACGAAATTAACACGTTTAAATGTCGAAATGCATCACGATTTTGGTGATGCATAATGATGGAACAAAGACGAGGATGAATATGGCCGAAATGCATCACGATTTTGGTGATGCATAATGATGGAACAAAGACGAGGATGAATATGGTCGTAATGCATCATGTTTGAAATTGAATTGGATGAAGATGCATCGTGTTTGAAGATGAATCCAATAAATTGGATGAAGATGCATCATGTTTGTTTAGATTCGGATAGAATATTTTCTGAAGTCAAGCATCTTCCGATTTTGCCATTCGGTGCGCGAGAAGTTATGCACTTGTGCACCCATTTTTAAGTTAATTACCCTTTTGCCACTACAATCTGAACCATTAAAATTCAAGATCTAACGGTGCATACAGGTTCCCAAAGTACACAATGCATACAGGTGCCCCATAGAACCTAACCCTATATATATATATATATATATATATATATATAGTAGTCAAAGTTGGTGGATTTAACGAGACCGATCATTATTTATTTTTTTCGAAAAAAAATTTACGTGTTTATTTTTCGTAAAAATTTTTTTTTACACAAACGACCATTCAATATAGTATTTTGAGATCATTCAATGTCGAGTTACAGTTTATATCACATATTCAACGTCGATGTAATACAATATATCATATATGCAACACTGCATGTACATTCGATGGTCAAAGTGGGCAGTCAAACTTGGTAGGCTACTATTAATTCAATGTTAATTACTTAATTACCATCTTATCCCTAGTGTTATATTATAATCCAGTGTCTTAGATTGGTTCTATAGTTCTGCAATAAATTAAGGTTCTGCAATGATCCCAAATATATATATATATATATATATATATATATATATATATATATATATATATATATATATATATATATATATATATATATATATATATATATATATATATATATATATATATAGATGAGATCATTGCAGATGCTAAATTTAGTGTAGAACTGTAGAACCAATATCGTCCATAGATTAGAATAATCTAATGGTCTTGATTAAAAGAGTTAAGTTTGGTATTTGTGAAAAAAAGATTGGTAATAGTGATATTTTAATTCTTGGAGGGGTAAAAAAGGAAAAGATTGGAAATAGCAAAAAGATTGACATTAGCAAAATAAATATCTTTTTTCTTTAAATTAAAATAACATTAATATTATTAATTTTTAAATCAAAAAAAAATTATACCATAAAAACGAGAATTTTATACTCTTTAAAACGAGACCGGTCATGATATATTTTTTTCGAAAAAATTTTACGTGTTTATTTTTCGTAAAAAAAAAATTACCCAGACCATGATGCAATATATCATGGTGAGATAATGAGATCATTCGATATCGAATGAACACTTTGATATCGTATATTTAACGTCAATGCAACACTGCATATACGCTCATTATTAACAGAGCTAAAATAATAGTCACAATTAGTAGTCAAAGTTGGTGGATTTAACGAAAACGGTTATGATATATATTTTTTATTTTTCGTAAAAAAAATTTTACCCAGACCACGATGCAATATATCATAGTGAGATCATGAGATCATTCGATATCGAATGAACACTTTGATACCGTATATTTAACGTCGATGCAACACTGCATATACGTTCATTATTAACAGAGATAAATAATAGTCAAAATTAGTAGTCAAAGTTGGTGGATTTAACGAGAACGGTCATGAATATATTTTTTTGAAAAAAAATTTACGTGCTTATTTTTCGTAAATTTTTTTTACCCATACGACCATTCGATGTCGAATGAACACTTTGATATCGTATATTTAACGTCGATGCAACACTGCATGTCCATTATATATTAAAAGAGTAAAAAAAAAAAGTCAAAGTGGACAGTCAAACTTGGTAGGCTGCTATTAATTCAATGTTAATTGTATAATTACCATCTTATCCCTAGTGTTATATTATAATCTAATGGTTTAGATTGGTTCTATGGTTCTGCACTAAATTAAGGTTCTGCAATGATCCCAACCCTATATATATATATATATATATATATATATATATATATATATATATATATATATATATATATATATATATATATATATATATATATTGTAACACCCTCGAACTAACCACAATGCCACGCAAGCAACACGTCATCAGTGATATAATATAATAATCCCTACTCTATTCCCAAGATACATACATGAAAACCCGATAATTTTAAAACTTTAATTATACAATAACAGTCACGGAAATCCCTGAATATAACACAACCTATCCGAAGTATATATATATCAATCCACAAAATATAACTACCTCTACACGGGTAGCTAACAACTCCTCAAGCAGTAATAATAGCAAACCTACTTCGGTCCAGCAGGCCTACTAGCAGCCCGATCACCTGAGATACACACGAAAACACACTCAGGTCAGCTAAAGCTGGTGAGAATGCAAGGGTTAGTGTACGATTATAAACTCAATAAATAAACAACTCGATACTAAAACGTTCAGCATTCTCTACTGAACAAATATATGAGATCCCACAAGGTAGCTCGATAGATACTCAACTCGTGTGGATAAATCCACGTACCCAAATCCGTAGACCGCACAAAGCAGTCGTCAGGACCCAAAAGGGAATTGGGAGCGACCCAACCCCTGCCCAGCCGTACGGTTTAGTATCTCAACAGCTCAAGTGTCCCAAATCTCATAAATAAAGTTCACAATAACTCAATAATACATGCATGATAGTATCTCAATAAAAAAACTCGTAAGAAAACTCATGATATCTCATAAAAAGCTCAGTAAAAGATCATGCAAGTATCAGTAAAATAATCGTACAAGTATCTCAAGAAAAACATGCAAACTCACCTGTCCTGCTAGCTACACTAAGTCTCGGTTCCCTGCCCTTTCCCTACCATGTCAACACGAGACCCTGAAAACACAATAACACAATCTCAGCCCAACAACTCTATACACAATTCTCAACAACTCACGAGACCCTAAAGACCCAAACACAAAACTCACAGAACCCGAAAACCCGACCCGAAACCCTAGCCGCATCGCGGCCGCACTGACCATCGCGGTCGCGCTCAGGCTAACCGCCTGCGATCAGCTCAAGAACATCGCGGCCCGCGATCAAGGGATCGCGGCCGCGCTCACGGACGAACAGCAGCATGTTGCTCTGTTTTTCACAGCCAAGGGATTCAATCCCCAAACTCATTTTTGCTTAGTTTTAACCATGATTACAAGCTCGAATTTTCTCAGAAACATATCTAAACCCAATTCAATTACTTACCAACAATCAACAACAATTAATCCACGAATTTAAGCTCAAATTTACCTCAAATATAAACCCGATTCAAAAGACGGAGTTGATGATGATTCCACAGCTTGAAGCTCCAATTCAGCTTCTCAATTTCTGATTATGGTCTGGATTTCACAATACACTTTAGCTCTGGATTTTGAAAATGAAATTGAAGATATAGAAGCCACAATATATACGTTTTCGGTTTAACCCGGCCCGACACCCAATATCCGACCCCGATATCCCAAAATACAAATTTATATCCCCGGGTCCCAAATTAAACAATTAATCCAATGAAATAATTCCACGTACCTATCTCAAAATCGGGATGTTACAAGTCCTCCCTCCTTATGAAGAATCTGTCTTCAGAATCTAGCTCGAAGCAAAGAGGTGAGGATAGCGGCTACGCATCTCTGACTCTGACTCCAATGTGGCGCTGGTGCCCTAAAGGTGCTTCCACTGCACCAACACTAACGCCACCTCTTTATTACGCAACCTCTTCACTTTCCGATCTTTCACTGCCTCAGGCTGCTCGGCATACTGCCATCTCTGATAAAGACACTCTCTGATCATCACGGGCTAGACACTTACGGAGATGACTGACATGGAAAGCATTATGAACTCCTGACAGCTCTGGAGGCAAATTCAGACGATAAGCCTGATCCCCGATCCTCTCTATAACCTCGAATGTCCCGATATAAGGCGGACCCAACTTACCTCGTCTCCGAAATCGGATAATCCCCTTCCAGGGTGAGACTTTAAGCATCACGGAGTCTCCGACCTGAAACTCTAACTCAGACATCCGGCGATCTGCATAACTCTTCTGGCGACTCTGAGCTGTCCTAATCCGCTGCTGAATCATAGCGACCTTGTCTCTAGTCTCCTGAAGAACCTCTGGCCCGCTGATAGGACGCTCCCCAACCTCTCCCCAACATACCGGAGTCAGACACTTACGCCCATAGAGAGCCTCAAATGGAGGCATGCCGATAGACGCATGGTAGCTGTTATTATACGCAAACTCGACAAGCGGCAAATGCAAATCCCAACTACCCCCGAAATCAATAACACAGGCCCGCAACATATCCTCCAAAGTCTGATTAGTCCGCTCTGTCTGACCCCCTGTCTGCGGATGATAAGCTGTACTCAGCTGAACTCGGGTGCCCAACTCCCTCTGAAAACTCTGCCAGAATCGCGACACAAATCGGCTCTCTCGGTTAGACGTAATAGATCTCGGAACTCCATGCCTCGCAACAATCTCGCTAATGTAGAGGCGCGCCAACTGATCCATCGTAATAGTCCCACGAACGGCCAAGAAGTGGGTGCTCTTCGTAAGTCGATCGACAATAACCTAGATCATATCATTCCCACGAACAGTCCGCGGGAGTCTCACTATGAAGTCCATGGTGATATCATACCATTTCCACTCGGGAATCTCCAACGGCTGAAGTCTGCCATGCAGCTTCTGATGCTCACTCTTAACTCTCAGACACGTCATACACGCCTCCACATACTTCCCCACGTCCCTCTTCATCCCTGGCCACCAGTAATGAACCCGCAGATCTCGGTACATCTTCGTACTGCCCGAATGGATCGACAATCTAGACTTATGGGAATCGTCTAGAATCGGCTGTCTCAAACCGCCTCTCGACCACAGAGGGTCATCAGACCTCTGTCATCTCTGCTCAATAACTCCAGCTGACCAGCTAACCTCTCTCTCTGCACATTTTCGCCCCTCAGCCCCTCCTCCTGAGCTAACCGCAGACCATCAATCAAGGTCGACGTGACCTCTAATCGAGAAGCTCTAGACGTAATCGTCTGCTCATAAGATCTCCTGCTCAAAGCGTCTGCCACCACGTTAGCTTTCCCCGGGTGGTACTGGATGTCACAATCATAATCCTTCAGGAGCTCCATGCTGCGCCTCTGTCTCATGTTCAGCTCCTTCTGACTGAACAGATACTGCAAACTCTTATGATCGGTATACACTGTAAATCTCGTCCCATGTAAATAATGCCGCCATATCTTCAAGGCAAAGACTATGGCGTCCAACTCTAGATCATGCACCGGCCGACTCAACTCATAACTCCGAAGCTGTCTCGAGGCATAAGCAATCACCTTGCCTCTCTGCATCAGTACACACCCCAACCCAGTGAAGGAAGCGTCGCAGTAAACTGCAAAATCCTCAGAACCCTCTGGCAGCGCTAGAATCGGGGCCCTACACAACCGATTCTCTACACAACCGATTCTTCAACTCTAGAAAAGCACTCTCCTGCTCCTCAGTCCACACAAATGGCACTGACTGCCTGGTCAACATCGTCAACAGCACTGCGATCCGCAAGAAATTCTCTATAAACCGCCGATAATACCCGGCCAAACCCAAGAAACTGCGAACCTCAGATACTGATGTGGGCTGGCCCCAACTCATAATCGCCTCAATCTTCGCGGGATCCACCTTAACGCTCTCGCTCGTCACCACGTGCCCCAAGAACTGCACCTCTCGAAGCCAGAACTCGCACTTCGAAAACTTGGCGTATAGCCTCTCTCGCTGCAAGGTACTCAGAACCTCTCTCAGATGCTGGCTATGCTCCTCGCTGCTCCTCGAGTAGATCAGAATATCATCAATAAACACAATCACGAAACGGTCGAGCATCGGCCTGCAGACCCTATTCATCAGGTCCATAAATGCTGCTGGGGCGTTAGTCAGCCCGAACGGCATGACTAAGAACTCATAATGACCATATCTGGTCCTAAAAGCAGTCTTAAGCACATCCTCGTCTCTAACTCGCAGCTGATGATACCCGGAACGCAGATCAATCTTCGAAAAATAGCTAGCCCCCTGAAGCTGATCAAAAAGATCATCAATCCTCGGCAAGGGATAACGGTTCTTCACCGTTACCCTATTAAGCTCTCTATAATCAATACACATGCGCATCGTCCCGTCCTTCTTCTTCACGAATAATACGGGGGCTCCCCACGGATAAGAACTAGGGCGAATAAAACCACAGTCTAACGAATCCTGCAACTGCGTCATCATCTCGCGCGTCTCGGTAGGAGCTAATCGATACGGCGTGCGCGCAATAGGAACGGCCCCGGCAACTAGGTCGATCCTAAACTCAACCTGCCAGTCCGGCGGCAGAATCGGCAACTCATCTGGAAACGCGTTAGGGAAATCTCTAACCACCGGCACATCACGGACCTCGCTCTTCTCCTTCTTCGCATCTACTACATAAGCCAAGTAAGTGGCACACCCCTTCGCCACATACTTCTGCGCCCGCTCCATTGACACTATACTCATCTCTCCTCTACGCCTCTCGCCATACACCATCGCGGACTCTGACTCAGAAACGGGGATACGAATCATCTTTTTGGAACAGAAGATATCTGCCTGACGCGCTGTCAGCCAATCCAAGCCAACAATGGCATCGAAACTGCTAATCTCCATAGGCATCAAGTCTATGGAAAACCGATGGCCGTCTATCTCTAATGCACAATCTCTATAAATACGGCTCACTAATACCGTATTACCATCAACACGCTCAACAATAACAGGCACAGATAACTCAGACGAAGGCATAGAAAAATAATCACAGAAGGAGGCAGATACATACGAACGATCGGATCCCGAATCAAATAAAATAAAGGCACGTAGTCCGTTAAGGATAAACATACCAGATACAACATCGGGCGACTCACGCGCCTCCTCAGCAGTAGCCTGAAAAACTCTGCCGCGAGCCCTCGGTGCTCCACCTCCCCGAGGTGCTGAAGATGACCCAGAAGGCCCAGCTCCACTCGAACTCGATCCCGGAAATCCCGCTCCGGGATTCGGACAATCTCGAGACATATGGCCTGGCTTCCCACATCAGAAGCACAGAGACTCCTGCGAAGTACACGCAACAGCAATGTGACCAAACTGGCCACAGCGGAAACAGCGAAGATGCTCAGGGGCGCACGACCCTGCATGGCGGTGATGACACCGCTGACAATCTCTCTCCACCGATGCCGAACTCTCAACTCGGCTCCCAGAATCCCGAGATCCCCTCCCAACATTCCCCTGACTCTGACTCTGCCCCTGTCTCTGACCCTGGCCCTGCTGTCTCTGCCCACCCTGACTCTGTCCCTGACCCTGGCCAACCCCCGACTGCCTGTCATCTCGACCCTGATCATGCCGAGCCCCTGAAGTCTGTCCCTGCTGCTCGGAATACCCGCCCTGGCGGCTCTCTCTACAAAACATCGAAGACCCGGAACTCTGGCCCTGACCCGATGGCTCAATGCGCTGTCTCTGAGGAGCTGACTGCTCCCGCTGTCTCTCAATCTCTCGCTCTCGACGGTGGGCATACTCCATCCCTGACGAAAAAGTGGGGTCACGCAACATCCCCACAGACTCTCTGATGTCCGGCCTCAATCCCTCAATAAACATATTGACCTTTCGGTCCTCTGTGGCTACCTGATGCGGCGCAAACTGAGCTCTGTCATTAAAGATGTCGATATACTCCTGAACAAATCTGGATCCCTGCTGCAGATGGATGAACTCTCGCTCCAACACTCTCCTCGTGTCCAGCGGACAATACTGTAGCTCAAACTCTGTACGGAACTCCTCCCAAGACATCAAGTAGGCCTCGTCGACTCCCCAAGCACTGACAACTGAACTCCACCATCTCAACGCTCCCCCCTTCAAAAGGTAGGTGGCATAACTCACTCTATCTGCTCGATCAACATGGGCTATACGAAATGCAGCCTCGACCTCTCGCAGCCAATCAAGTGCCTTCGAGGCACGCACTCCACCAAAGAACTCAGATGGGCGACCCGTCATGAAGTCCTTAAGGGACCCTCGCGATGGCTGGCTAGAAGAAGCACCAGCCCCAGAACTCTGCTCTCCCTCAGGCAGAGGCACCGCACCTCGACCCCTACCCACACCCTGAACAGGAAAACGCTCGTCTAGGATCTGGCCTATCACATCATATAAGTCAGACCTACGCACAGGCTCATCATCCCTATGGTCATCCCCCTGAGGCCCGCTGCCCTGACGGTCCATAATAACCTGCACAATAAGATAATAACACAAATTAACTCTACAAGACTCTACTCACTACTCGTTTATCACCTAATACTCTACTTCGGATTACAATCCAAGGATCTAAACTCTAGGGTTTAAGCATAAGCATCCACTAGATACTTAATCTCTTAAACCTAGGCTCTGATACCAAGCTTGAAACACCCTCGAACTAACCACAATGCCATGCAAGCAACACGTCATCAGTGATATAATATAATAATCCCTACTCTATTCCCAAGATACATACATGAAAACCCGATAATTTTAAAACTTTAATTATACAATAACAGTCATGGAAATCCCTGAATATAACACAACCTATCCGAAGTATATATATTAATCCACAAAATATAACTACCTCTACGCGGGTAGCTAACAACTCCTCAAGCAGTAATAATAGCAAACCTACTTTGGTCCAGCAGGCCTACTAGCAGTCCGATCACCTGAGATACACACGACAACACACTCAAGTCAGCTAAAGATGGTGAGAATGCAATGGTTAGTGTACGATTATAAACTCAATAAATAAACAACTCGATAATATAACGTTCAGCATTCTCTACTGAACAAATATATGAGATCCCACAAGGTAGCTCGATAGGTACTCAACTCGTGTGGATAAATCCACGTACCCAAATCCCTAGACCGCACAAAGCAGTCGTCAGGACCCAAAAGGGAATTGGGAGCGACCCAACCCCTGCCCAGCCGTACGGTTTAGTATCTCAACAGCTCAAGTGTCCCAAATCTCATATTTAAAATAAAGTTCACAATAACTCAGTAATACATGCATGATAGTATCTCAATAAAAAAACTCGTAAGAAAACTCATGATATCTCATAAAAAGCTCAGTAAAAGATCATGCAAGTATCAGGAAAATAATCATACAAGTATCTCAAGAAAAACATGCAAACTCACCTGCCCTGCTAGCTACACTAAGTCTCGGTTCCCTGCCCTTTCCCTACCCTGTCAACACGAGACCCTGAAAACACAATAACACAATCTCAATATCACAATCTCAGCCCAACAACTCTATACACAATTCTCAACAACTCACGAGACCCTAAAGACCCAAACACAAGACTCACAGAACCCGAAAACCCGACCCGAAACCCAAGCCGCATCACGGCCGCACTGACCATCGCGGTCACGGTCGCGCTGACCATCTCGGTCGCGGCCGCGCTCAGGCTAACCTCCTGCGATCAGCTCAAGAACATCGCGGCCCGCGATCAAGGGATCGCGGCCGCGCTCACGGACGAACAACAGCAGGTTGCTCTGTTTTTCACAGCCAAGGGATTCAATCCCCAAACTCATTTTTGCTTTGTTTTAACCATGATTACAAGCTCGAATTTACTCAGAAACATATCTAAACCCAATTCAATTACTTACCAACAATCAACAACAATTAATCCACGAATTTAAGCTCAAATTTACCTCAAATATAAACCCGATTCAAAAGACGGAGTTGATGATGATTCCACAGCTTGAAGCTCCAATCCAGCTTCTCAAATTCTGATTATGGTCTGGATTTCACAATACACACACTTACACTTTAGCTCTGGCTTTTGAAAATGAAATTGAAGAACAAAGAAGCCACAATATATACGTTTTCGGTTTAACCCGACCCGACACCCAATATCCGACCCCGATATCCCAAAATACAAATTTATATCCCCGGGTCCCAAATTAAACAATTAATCCAATGAAATAATTCCACGTACCTATCTCAAAATCGGGATGTTACGTATATATATATATATATATATATATATATATATATATATATATATATTCAAGATCAATGTGGTACCATGTTAGACTGTGGTACCGGGGAACTATTTGTAGCCAATCATTTATCATTAAATCATTAAAATATATTATAAATTTTGCTTAAAATTCTTTCCCATATTAATTAATGTTGGGGGTAAAAATGGTATTTAAAAATTTTAAATTAAGATAAAAATTTCTGTGTATCCCATGAAAATCTCAATTTCAGTTAATATCATTCCTTACACCCATACTGAACATGTGCAAGAATGATGACACTTCATAAACCACGATTGAACATGTTCAATACCGTCAATATTGGTTTATCACCAAAATGTTTAACATCGACAAAAAACACAATAAACCCCTATTGCACATGTTCAATAACGTGTAAATGAAATTGAACCTTCACGAACGGTTTGAAGAAAATAATAAATACCTTTATTTGACACCTTTTGTTGAACATGTTCACTAAAACCCATTTTCGAATCCAATTGAACATGTTCACTAAAACCCATTGTCGAATCTGATTGAACATGTTCACTAAACCCATTGTCGAATCCAATTGAACATGTTCATTAGAATCATTTTGAAATTTATCATAGATATGTTATGGAAGTAAATCCCTGTAATTAAGGAATCTTTTAGTTTATTAGTTGTCATCTATTATTTAAGATAAACCTAATTGACTATATTACCCTTTTAAACTTATAACCAAACATGGATGGACTCTGGTTCCATAGTCTAACATGGTACCCCATTGATCCCGACCATATATATATATATATATATATATATATATATATATATATATATATATATATATATATATATATATATATATATATATATATATATATAAATAAAATATGGTTCGAGAGAGTACCAATCTTATGCAGCGCACCAGAAGGTACCGCCTTCAAAAAAAAAAAATTTTAAATTTTTTTCATAAACATGTTTTTATTAACATTATGAAGATCGTATGTAAATTTCACATACATTCACATCTCCTAGCTCCTAAAAAATGATGTGAACACACACTTATATAATTTGAATATATGTGAACGCACATTTATGTGATTCGTGTTTTCATGCACTTAGAGTGTTCGGATTTGCGTGAAATTTACATATGATCTGTGTAATTTTAATTAAAACATGTTTGTGAAAAAAATTTCAAAAAAAATTAATTTTACGAGTAGTACCTTCGGGTGCGCTGTGAAATAGGTGGTACTCACTTGAACCTATATATATATATATATATATATATATATATATATATATATATATATATATATATATATATATATATATATATATATATAGGGGTGGGTTCAATGGAGAACCTTATGCATCGAAAAACCTTGGAGAACCACAATGCATCGGTAGAAAAACTGAAATGCATCACGTAGAAATCGATGCATCACGCGAGAATTTGATGCATCACGTGGAAATAATGTAGAAATCAATGCATCACGCGAGAATTTGATGCATCACGTGGAAATAATGATGCATTACGGGGGAATTGTGATGCATTTGTGGTGGTGCATAGAGGTTCTTCAAGGTTCTTCGATGTATGGAGGTTCTCCATTGAACTCATATATATATATATATATATATATATATATATATATATATATATATATATATATATATATATATATATATATATATATATATATATATATATATATATATGGTTAGGTTTTATGGGGCACCTGTGTGCATTGTGTACTTTGGGAACCTGTATGCACCGTTAGATCTTGAATTTTAATGGTTCGGATTGTAGTGGCAAAATGGTAATTAACTTGAAAATGGGTGCACGGGTGCATAACTTCTGGCGTGCGGAAGGGCAAAATCGGAAGATGCTTGAATTCAGAAAATATTCTCCTCTCCCCCACATCAGTCACGCGATTTTAGTCATTTTCCATACTTGCTCTCTGCTCCGGATTTTGCTCAATATCCCTCAATCCATCTATATCCCGAGAATCGCTCGTGCATAATCATGTAGATTAAGTTTTGTTCTTCAAGAACACAAATAAAATGCATACGGTTTAAGGGTTTTCGAAGAAAATGGGGAAAATCGCTGCACAAGTCCGAGCACTTTTTTTTCTCCTTTGCTACTTCGATTATCTTGGTAAATGGAAGTGAATGTTGCATATTTCATGTTCATAGAAGTGTTTGTTTTACAATGTGATTCCGTATTTCATATTTGGGGTTTTTTATGTCCTAGTTATGTTTGTCTTCATTAGTAAGTTGATTAACCTATTCGAATGATGCATGTTTTTATGAAGCTACGGTATGCATCTGCTTTGAAGTTCATTGTGCATTCAGTTCAGGACTTAGCGGCCGTACATTGTTTGTACTTCACAAATGCATATTTGTGAAGGTTTTAACTCGAAGGTTTTTAGCAAATCCTAGTTTGGGGATGCATAATGCATGTAGATTATGTGTAGGATTTTTTTTTTTTTAATTGTGCATGTATAAAAACGTATGCATCCATGTTTGAATAGAAAGTCAACAAAAATGCAATCTATCCTAAGACTCCACATTTTAAGCAATTACCATATATATATATATATATATATATATATATATATATATATATATATATATATATATATATATATATATATATATATATATATATATATATATATATATATATATATATATTCGGTTATTTTAATAAAAAATATTTTAAATATTTTAAATAACCCTAAATGACCGTATGAAGACATGCATGGATAGAAAGTCAAAACAAATGCAATCTATCATAACTAAAAACTCCACAATTTTAGCAATTACCATAATATAATTCGGTTATTTGAATATAGAATATTTTAAATATCTTAATCTAACTATATAATTGTTTAAACTTCCAATTATGCCCTTATTGCATCCTTATTTAATATATTATATATATATATATATATAGACACACACATTTATCATATCCTATTACGCAATGTCATTTACTCACGTTTCAGTTGGTTGTTTTGTTTTTGTTTTTGTTTTTGTTTTTTTTTTTTTGCATTCACCCACGTTACATGTTCAAGTTGGTTTTTTCTTTTTTCTTTTTTTTAAATTATAAATTTAATTTTTTCATAACACACCATTATCTTAGTGTTATTTTTTATTTAGCCATTTTAATTTAGTAAAGTTTGTTTTAGCATTTATTATTACAACATTTTTTTAGTTACTTAAAATTATGATTTTAGTTATACT